>NW_019291517.1:0-26028 GCF_000500325.1 Leptinotarsa decemlineata | reverse complement strand
AAAAGTTGTCGGGCAATTGTTGGAGATTCCAAAAATAATATTATATACAGAGTGTTCCATTTGAAAAATCAAAGTTGCTACTGCTTTCTAATAGAAGCGGCAACACCGCATTGTCGAAAATATTTTAGTTGGCTAGAGAATGTCCGAATATGCCCTCCATTAAATTTTCAAAGTGATCCGTTGTCTGGTTCACCAGAAACTTTTTATGTGCCATCCACCGTGAATCAGCCTGTATAGTAGGGAGGGTGAGTGTATATGCACAGCATATACACTCACCATTTCTTTATATAACCTGGAATTTTCCGAAAAAATTTAAAACCCCAATATTTTGTGTCACACAAAGTCAACTGTATCTGTAGAGTAAGGAGGGTGAGTGTGGGCCCACAGCTCCTATGCCACATGTGACCCATTGTACATCCTCCCGAGGAATTGTCCTCCTAGGTCATCGTCCATCCTTTCCTTTCCAGGAAGGTGGACAGGTCACTAGGAAACATCTCTTTTATATCGGCCCGTGTAGGCCAAGAATCGCCGATCACACACTCTCTTTGGCAAACTTGAGGTATCTCACGGCAGCCTCCGCGAAAGTTTTGGAAGGTGCAGCGACATTACTGTCGTTGCGCAGCTTCTTCCACCTTCCTGGGGTTCCCCTGATGGAGGTGTTCAAGTGAGGGCGCTTTCCTGCAGGTGCAACCGGTTCCTTGCCTTTATTCAAGGCGGAGATCTTGGCGCCCGCCGCAGGAAGTGTCCTCGCTATTGGAGGTGGAGTGGGGGAGAAGAAGGGTGCACTTATAGTTGCTGCCACTCCTATCTCTTTCGCTCTCTTTCTTCTTTTGGCCTCGGCGACGCAAATGCGCCGCCTTTGTATTACATCACGAGGTGACTTGCTATGTCCAGCCTCATTCCGAGCGGTAGATTGGGGTGGACATTTCTGTTCATCTCCCGCGACCGCCATAGATTGAGGTGAGCACTTCTGTCCAGCCTCGGAATTGGTTTTTGTTGTGTCTGTTTGTTTGTTTCATATATGTGTGTTCCCACGAGTAGCAAGGAAAGAGTGGGTCACCCCTGGCAGAGCCCCGCATTACCAGAGGAAGGCTGATTACAATGAGGTTTCGCCCGGTTCCCCAAGGGGATTGTTCGTAACCGCATATCACCCTGCGGCCATTCAGGTGTCGGCACGATTCCTTACACCTTAACTTGGGTAGGCTGGTCCAAGGTGGCATGTTTCGCAAAGACTTTTGGGGAGTTTTAGTTCCCCTCACCCTACTTATTTCTGCCACTGACCAGGAGTCCGGCGATCACGTGCGTAAGGCCACATATTGGCTCCCGGGCAGGGCCCACAGTCCCCTGGGCGTTCCCTTATCCATCACCTGGGGACGCGCCCGATAGGTAGCCCAACCCACGTTTAGCACATTCATAATTTTGGGCATGAAGCGTGTAGCAGCGAAGTTCGTTCTAAAATTGCTGAATTTTTATCAAAAAAGCCGTCGCATGAGTGTCGCTCGGGAATTGTTGAATAACGTCAACGGAGATCTAGATTTGCAAAAAAAGGATCATAACTGAAGACGAATCATGGGTATATGGTTAACCAAAGTCCAAACATGGCGATCCAGATTTGCTTAAAAGGGTCATAACTGAATAAGAATCATGGGTTAATCAAAGTCCGAACATCCAAATGGAATAACCCCAGGAGAGCCAAGACCAAAAAAGCCAAGTTCGATCAAATGTCAAGGTTATACTCACTGTTTTTCTCTATTACCGTGACGTAGTGCATCAGGAGTTCTTGCCACATGGTCGTACTGTCCCTAAGGAGTATTAACTTGAAGTTATGCACCTTTTGCGAGAATCAATGCCAAGAAAATATCCGGTATTGTGGAAAAACAATTCATAGCTTTTGCATCACAATGATGCATTCACTTGTCATTGTTTGTTCGTAATGTTTTGGCGAAAAACAACATGACTCAGCCACCGTATTCACCAGATTTGCCCCCCTGTGACTTTTTCTTGTTCTCAAGATTGAAGAGACCCATGAAAGGATGGCATTTTGCGATGATCGAGGAGATAAAAACCGAATCGCTGAGAGACTTCAAATACATACCAAAAAGTCCATATCAAAACTGCTTCGAGGATTGGAAAAAACGCTGGCACAGGTCTCAGAGGGACTAATTTGAAAAAATCAGTATTTTTGAGAAAAAGGAAAATCTTTCTTTTTTTTCAACAGACCTCGTATACCCCAAAGAATAATATCAAACTTAATTCTATATACAAATTAGGTTTTTTAGAATGAAATAACGAACTCTTATATAGATTTGAAAACTTGGATTCCGTCGGAAAAGTGCCAAGATGTGTATATACCGAGCAGTTCAGAAGTTATTTCAGAAATGATGGCACAACGGATTCTATAAGTTTGAGTTACGATCCACCCCGTAATTAAAAAAATATGGTCAAATTAATATTCCGAGAGGAAAAAAAAACATTATTTTATATCTTTATAATAGAACAGACTATTCAAATGAGTTTTTTTATACTAGTAACAGTTGAACATATCAATTTATTTATGTTATTTCTAGTATAACTTCTGAGCCGTTCTGTAAATGTGTTTTATAAAACTCTAACTATATCAAATATTTTTTGATAACTTTACCTGAATTTTCTAATGGAAGCTCGATTTGACACAATATATACTACTATAATTTGACAAAAACCTAATTGTGTATTCTAAGAATATTTTGAATAACTTACCCTTGTCCTGCTTCACTTGGAGGAGATTTTTCAATGTATATATCGAGAAAAGACTGAACTTGGGCATTACTAATAGCGAGTGGATTTTTCTGTAGCCTGAAAATACAGTGCAAACACCTATCAAAACATGCAATGTTTATTAGGGTACAGACTGAATTTATAAAAACCAAATAAGCACAACTTTTTGGGCAATTTTTCACCTTTGTAATTATAACCCACTGGTTAAAATTCAGGAATATCAACAGTACCCCTTTGTGATCATCCTCTGAGATGTTATGATGTATCAAATACGTTCGATTTGAATTTAAATCAACAAAAACAATATTGGGCTTGTTAGGAGTCTGTTGATACACCCTTTATAAGACAGACAAAAAGACAGACAAACCTATAAAAGTTACAGTCGTTTCAGTATTAATTCATTAACAGTGTAAACATATTTTTTTGAAAACTCAACTTCAAATGTTACCTACTAGTTTTTGATTTTGAAGAAAGTAATAAAACAATCATGAAACTGGTACTTTTATCAATGAACTCTCCTACACAAACTGGCAACCAGACCAAAATTTAATTTGTATGACATACATGTATTGTGTAAGGGTTAATCTAATATTGACACCTACATCCGATATACAGTGCATTTCATTTAAAACGCAAAATTAAAAAACTCGTCAACCATAGTATACAGGAGGACACATTTTGACATATTCACATTTGATTTTACTTCCCCTATCGCACCCCCAGGACATGTCACCATTTTTTTTTTTAAATCTCCCCAAGTAGAAAGCTTCGATATTATTTCATTTCATAATATTTATGACATATACATATGGTACTTAATATTGTATTAATAAAAAAAACTGTACTATTGGTTAATAATTATCCTCTAATGTTTGACTGACTAACTTGAGTTTTTATTCATCCATTGAATAGAAAGAATACCTTGTTTAAAACCTGAGAAAGAATTTCATATTAAGGTGAACAGGAGAGCGTCATACTCATTCAATTATTGCACAGCCGTCTCCATATCCAGCTGTGGTGAGAGAGAAACAGCAACACTGTCCGAGATCCCATGTTTTGGAAGTCTCATTAATCCATGAGAAATTGAATAGTGTTTTTTGTAGTTTTTTTGTAGTTTCACACCTTTGTATCAATAGTAATATATGAGTTTTTTATTGTGAAAATTCTATAATTATTATTATGAATAGTAAAACATTCATTATCCAAATAAATATTATATGGTTGACTGAAAATGCACTCTGCATGCTATGATCGTTTGAAATGAAAATAAATAAAAAAGTTGACATGAAAAAAAACATGAAAACTGCAAATGGTTTGGTGTACGTGGAAGATATGATATGTAATAACAGGCAGAAAAAAAATCTAAAAGTCAATTAAATGTTTATCAAAAGAAAATCATGAATGACTAATAATGAGTGATTTTTTTGCCGGTATCTTTTTAGCAACACTGTTTTTGACAGATCACGCGTGAATCGTGTCTTGTGTCATTGTCAAACTTGTTCCGTTTGGTCTATAATTTAACCATGAATCGACTTACGAATGAACAACGCTTGCAAATTATTGAATTTTATTATCAAAATTCATGCTCGGTGAAGAAAGTGCATCGTGCACTTCTTCCAATTTGTGGGCAGTTTCGTCGGCCTACTGAGGGAGCTATTCGGAAGCTTGTGACTAAATTTCGAACCCAGTTTACATTATTGGACATTAAACCACCAACACGCATGCGTAGAGTGAGGACCGAAGAAAATATTGCTGTTGTATCCGCCAGTGTTCGTGATGACCGTGAAATGTCGATTCGCCGCCGTTCGCAGCAATTGGGCGATGATTGACGACTTTTTGTTGCCCAAAATGGAAGAATTGGACATGCCTGACATGTGATTTCAACAAGACGGTGCCAAATGCTACACGGCATGCGAAACAATGGCCCAATTAAGAGCCGCCTTCGGTGAACAGGTTATCTCATGTTTGGGGCCCGTCAATTGGTCGCCTAGATCGTGTGATTTAACGCCTTTGGATTATTTCTTGTGGGTTTATGTTAAGGTTCATGTCTACAGGGATAAACCAGCAGACTGACGCTCTAGAAGGCAATATTGAAGCTTTTATACGTGAAATACCGATCGATATGTTAGAGATTGTGTGCCAAAATTGGACCTTGCGCATGGGCCATATAAACCGGAGCCGCGGACAACATTTGCATGATATCATCTTCAAACATTAAATCATATTGATCGTTCTACCGATTTCAATAAAGATTTCATCAATTTTTTCAAATTGTTTGTGTTGTTTTGAAAATCAAAACCTCTTAAAAAATCACCCGTTACTTGATTAAAATTGTGCCAGATTCAATATCAAATATCCCATTTCAATGTACAATGCAAGTTGAGTAATTTTTCGATAAATAAAAAAATGTATATGGCTATCACGAAATTCCCCACATCTATGATGAAAAGAAGTATACCAAGCATAAGTGAAATTATGTAAAATAAATGACAACAAGAGCCATACAATGATTCCAGCGGCTCTTTAACATTTCAATACCACTTTTTTAGAACGATTTATCTTCTGTCTCAAAATAGGAAACTTAATGAAAAGAAAATACTTAGTCCTTGAGCATTCGACTGCTTCAACCAAGAGATATAAATGAAAGGTATATGGTATTAGGTAAACGATTATAATAAAACCAATTAGACCATCAAGTTTAAAAACTCGGCTTGAATAGATGGAAAAGAATCACAATATTACAATATACTACACTACCCAATGGGATTAAACCATGTAGTTTATTGCAGCTGATAAGCCAATACCATTTAGAGTGAAACATGCTATACACTAAATCCAAAACCAGCTCCTGAAGAAGCCAACTTGGTTGGTGAAACGCGTGTCGATAAGAGTGTTGTAGTTCTAGTGTTTGGGACAAGTGATTTTTTTTGGCACGAGACATTGATGAAAACAACTGGAAGTCTTTTCAAAGTGATTACGAACAAACTTGGTCGAAAATATAGACCTGAAAATGTAATAAAAGCAGAAATACCTCAAGGAAATATTGTAGGTCTTTTGTTATTTATTACATACATAAACAATTTACACAATCATTCAGACATAGATAAATTCATTACAGCTTTTTCCGAGGGATCTAATTTGTTAGTGGAATTGTATTTGAGTAACACTTTGGGAGATTTTCATTTGAGAGTTTACAAAACCGCCACATGTGTTCAACTATACAATAGCTTTTTCAAGCGTGTTCGTACTGAACATGCCTTCAAAGTCCCAGGATTTCTACCACGACCTTGAACATCGGACAGAACTTATTGGTCAAAGGTCATCTGGATGACAGAGAATGCACCTTCACTATTGACACAGAAGCCTCCAGGTCGGTGGTTCGGCCAGATGTTTTCAGAAAATTTGTTGAGTCAGTACAGAAATACTTGGTATTGGCAACAACAATGGTAAAAATTAAACTAACAATTGGAATTAACCTAATACATACAAGAGTAAATAGGTTCAACTCACTTCCCATCTTAGAAGTTATTTTTATGGATGAATGCGTCACTGGTCTCGAAATTATGAAACAGAGTTACTCCCGTGGATAACACAGTTCCGCAGTATAACTTTGAACAATATTTCAAAATCATCATACCAAGTAGATAGGACTGGCAAAACGGCCCACCGGTAAAAGCGGAAGAAACTCAGATGGCTCGAAGACCCAAGGAGTGGGAGCCGGTATATACGGAGGCGGAGAAAAAACGAGAATCGCACTTAGCCTCGAACATAATGCAACTGTGTTCCAGGCAGAAATAGCGGCCATCGAGAACTGTATAGGGGAAATAAACAGGCAGAAGGTCACAAATAAAACCATAGCCATTTTCTCCGATAATTAAGGAGCTCAGCTCATTTCAAGTCTTTTGGAGACTGGTGGGAAGCTGTCTGAGCGCAATCAAGGAGCTAAGTACCCAAAATAGGGTCACTCTAACTTGGGTACACGGATATGAGGGTCACAAGGGCAATGAGGAGTCCGATGTTCTAGCCCGTGAAGGCGCATCCAAGGCTATGATCGGCCCAGAACCCTTCTGCGGGGTAGCGAAAACATGTATAAAGACATCCATGAATTCATGCAAACCGAATCGATAGATTGGTGGAATAAGCTCCCAGGAATGAGGCAAGCGAAATAGTTCATGAAGAAACAATCGCCCAGATTCACGGAACACTTGCTAAACCACAACCGTAGATTGCAAGGCTGAGACACCCAAGATGCGGAGAAGAGGAACCAGAAGCTGCCAGCTATGTGAAGGGGTCAGTGCCAAGGCTATGGAGTAATTAACAGACCGCCCCCGTTAGTCGCCGGCAGGCGAATTAGGTAAGTATAACACTAACCAGATACACTCTCTTTCAGGTAGGTTCAGCGAAGAACACTTCGACCGCGATCGCGACTCTAAAAATGTTTCTTGGATGCACTGAGAAACGCTCGATGCATTAACAGAAAGCCGCCGGTTAGTTTTTGGGGGCCCCCATGCTTAAATTCAGTTAGGAATAGTCAGATAAAACAACGATTCGATAAGAAAGTAAAAGCACCTAAAGGCTGACTTTCGACCAAAAGAGGTCAGATGTCAATCTTGCTGAAGTGCCCATCAGCAAGTTGAGGACCGCTCGGAGAGCGGGGGTGGATGGAGTGGGGTAGTAGATTCTCCTCGCTAAATAGCTGGGGGAGGAAGCTTCTACTTCAGGGCACTCAACCCGGGAGGGGGCATGGGGGGCTATGGAGTATCATCAAAGAGATGACGCTAGACAATGAGCTCTAACAACCAAGGAGCATCTGAAAAGGTCGCAGTGAATCAGGCCATAGGCTAGCTCCCCAACAATCTAATCTAATCTACTCCATATTTTGAATAAACAAGAGAGAGTTTTGAAAATGACGACAAAAAAATTAGTAACCTTTATTTGGTGTTGATTTTTCCTTCCACCTTTTCATGATACTTATGACAACAATATTGTTCCCTGAACAAGCTTGTAGAGTTCTTTTGTTGGATGTTTCGTCATATTCATCTGGATATCATAAGATCGTTTACCTTCAGTTCCTAGGTCAGTAGAATTTTGTACAGGTGCAGACCCGAATCACGACACAAAATTCGCCAAGCTCTCATTCTCTCTCTAGGTTTTCTTGGTCTTTGCTTCCGTACGGCGCATTTAGCCAAGTTTACCAAGTTGTGGTCTGCGAAAGGTCGAGTTCTTGTGAGCGACGCGAAATCGACTACCTCGGATTCTCCTGCACATTCTCACAGACATCGGCGATGTTTTCGGCAGACCTTGCTAAATGAATTCTTCTAGAAGTGAAAGTCTAGTCACTTCAATTTCACGTATATATCTATTTGGGTGTGTTTTCGTGAATGAAAAAATCTGAATAAGCTATGCCTAGTTAAAAATTATTACATCAACCAGAGAATCAAACGATCGCAGAAAGAAATAGTCAAGTTGACTTCAGTTGAAAATGGAGCTAAAATCAATACTGAAACGACTTTCATAAGCAGAAAAACTGATTGAAATAGTAGAAATGAGATAGATAATCATTCAAGAATCAGCGGTTAAAGAATGTTCATTGTTTTCCAAACAAACCAAGTAACCGAAAACTCACTTACCTCAGATTTTTCGATCAACTTTTTTTTAAGAATAACAAGAAACTTAGAATTTGGGTAAGTTTCATAACATAAACTCGTCTAGTCTTAAAAAAATGCACACGTCAAATTTTGAAGTGAAGTATCGGTATTTAAAACACGTTTTTAGGCGCAGAAACACAATTTAAATTGTGTCTTTATTCGGTCAAACAGGCAAAAGCTTGTTTGAAAATTAACAGTTAAATTTGCCTATTCCTGAAATTGAAGAAAACATAATAAACATATCAGAACAGTTATAACTTATCTGGAATCAAATTGAGTTTGCCAGCTTCAAGTTACAACATAATATCGTGCAATTTTCAAAGACCATTCCATGAACTGAATAATTATTGGTATCATTTATTCAAATGCTGTAGTAAAGAATGCATATCATGAGGCTAATTTCGATTTATAAAAATGTTTCCACATGCACATACAAAAAGAATGGATCAATTGTTATGTTCCAACTAAACAATGTTTGGATAGAGGATAATTTGCAGTAAACATTCCAAACTGCTAAATGAATTTGTTGTTACCGATATTGTTGTTAAAACTTTGATTTATTTAATATTTTTCATTTGTCTACCAGCAAATTGATAAAACAACCAAATTCAAGAACAATATATTAATATAGAAAGTAGAATAACTATGTTAAATGTATTATAATGTAATAGACAAAAATAATGTTCAATATTACTGGTTCCGTAATCTTAAAAAGTGTTAACAAATTTCAGATCTAAGTTCATTGAAAAACAGAAAATACTAGGATTGAAATATTCAGATCAGTTGATCAGATCAGAAATTAAAACAGTCCACAAGAAGCCTGGAGCCTGATTGAGGATACGTTCACGACACTGATGTGCAACCATGGAAACATCAAACTAGACGCATTTGACACCTTCGATAGATCTGTAGGTAGGTCCAAAGGTCGCATAGGTCCCTCAGTAGGTTGATATCTCTGACCTAGATCTGCGACTATATACACCTACACCAAAATTGGAAGATGTTTTTGATGCATCTGTGAACCAACTCTACTACTAGGGATTGGGATTATAAAAGAATATGTCATAGTTAACAGTTGGAGGCATTAAAACGTAGATCATTTCCAGAATGTTGTCTATCCAGCCTTCTCCAGAAAGATGTGAAGAGGAGGTAGGTTCAGAAAGATTTACATGCCGTTGATGGTACGGTGCTAATTGCACCATAGATAACCAGGCAAGCATTCCAAATATTTGAAAATGTGTTGATTGAAAACTTTTCGATATCACTGATAGATTTATAAGATGAGTCGAATAGCCCACAAAAAACAAGTATTAGTTCTTTGGCGCATTTCTCAAGTACGATGATACATACCATGATTAGTTTCGTAACTGATCATGCACTCAGTCTTTGCCACATCAATGACAGACTCGACAAGGAATAGAGCCATATCAACGGATCTTCAAAAGACGGAATACTCCATGAAGCTGTTAGAACAGATAGCCAGAGGACAAGAGCTCCACAAGAAATAGAAACTACTACAGTAAAACGCTAAAGAAATGTTGAAGATGATAAGCAAAAATGGATCTTAGTGCAACTATTCGGTATAAAAAAACGTGTTTGCTTTCTACATCTCCATCAGTAAAAAAAAGTGGGAAACTTTTGAAGAAAGGCGCAGAATTTTCTTTATGATCAAAACTTTCAAAACAACTACTTGCACATGAACGTTGAATTACACGAAAAAAAAAGTCCTTTCGGAACAAATACTTCCATATGAACGGTGAATGCTAGGAAAATAACTTTTTTCATTCACCATTAGAACATAAGAACCTTCTTCAGATCCAGACCCACAATCCGTAACAGTCACCTCCAAGCCAAGACAACAATTGTACACACTCACTGAAAGACCCACATTTAACGGATACATCAGTAAAACCAAGAGGCTGTTGAAGGTAAAGATTGGCTAGCAAAAGAAGAGCATCTAGCAAGGAGAAACCAGCAATTTGGGAATAGCACGGCTTGTTTGAACCTACAGGCGTAACTAAATAGTTTTCAAGTATTGAGATCAAGTCAGTCATTACCTGAAGATGGTTCTCAGTTTAAAATCCTTTTATATGTAATGAAATTGACCGATACTTGATGAATATCCATAGAACATATTCAATAATGCTTTACTGTGAAATTTTCACAAAACAGTTTGAAAAATGCAATACTGCCTAATGTTATGTAATTAAAACTGTCTGAATAAGCTATCATGTAGTCAAAATACTGCAGTAAAGTGTTACCAAATATGCAAAATACTTTTGTTTTTTCTAATCTATATTATTCTTCTATTTCAAGTAACAACAATTTTTCTTTACAAATTAGTAATTCTATTTTTATATTTTATATTCTTTGTTGATTTCTTCTTATGTTTGTTGGAAAATATTTCGTAGTTTGATTACCTCATTCAAATATGTCAGTCTTACAATTTTTTATACTCTTTAGACATCTATAAAGTAGAATCATAGTGTTGATTTTTACTGTGGTAGAATATTGAAAATATAATGTGTGTTAGAAGTCATTCTCAAATACGAAACAAAAAATTATAATTTGAGATAAGAACGAAAAAATGAATTTTTTTAAATTTCTCACCAATTTTTATGAAGCTGCACTTATATTGTTCATTTTGTGAAAATTAATTTCCACATCAAAAATAGAAAGAGAGATCTGGAAGCCATGCGATTCTTAGTTGTAACTCATTGAATGGAGAGTTATGTTTCATTAATCTGGAGAGATCATAAAGAAAAAAGTTTGAGACCGGTTTTTTTTGGAGTTCACCAGTTAGTAACATTTGCCGTGAAGTTTCTCGAAAAAAAAAGAATGTTAATAATTCATGTCATCTTACCTCCGAGGATTTTTTTCTGCAGAAGAACTAGCCACTGGATTGACTCTGAAAAGAAATAATCAATAAATTGATGGATGTAGCCGTTACTACGTGGTAGGAAATCTTATGAAGAAAAGAGAATTGAAACTTATACATTAATGTATAAGTTTGAAAATTTCCTTATAAGACTAAACTGTAGTAACATTAGTTACAAAAAAAAAGTGGTATAAAAACACATCAGAACAGTTCAAAGTTTTCTAGAATAGAAAATATAGCTTTTAGAGTGTGTTAGAAATAAGTTAAAATGTAAATGCAGTTGAGATGCGTTTTTAAAATTAATTTCTTTTTTATTTTTTTTATTATCACTTGTCCATGAACCTTAAACTTTAAAAGAATAATAAATATTAATATTGATTAATGATGAAAGTATGGTTGAAATATGTTGACACCTTTATAGGCGAATCCCAAGTAAATTAGTTAATGAATATTTGGCAAGAGGTTATTTCTAAATGAAATGAAACACTGTATTCAGACCCATATTCAAAAGTGATGATGCTGAAGATCCGGAAAATCGCAGGCCAATGGCTTTATCGAGTATATTCTGTGATTTGTTTTCCATTTGAAGAAATAAATAGGTGATTTCCTCAATAAGATATTTGTATTCAACCCAAATCAGTATGGTGTTCAAAAAAACAATGATACTTTCATAAACTAGACCTCATGATTTGATCTCCACAAACTTTATTTGAAAAATATATATGGAAGGAAAAAATCACATCGTTCAGTAACCTCTGCAGAGAAATATAAAGTTAATAAATCGTGTTACCTCACCTTTGAGGGGCTTTTGATGAATAACTAGAAGGTAATTGGCCCAGATTTTGTCTGAAAATAGATACATTTTTTATTCTCTTATCCAATTAACAAAACAAAAAAAATAGAAAATTTCGTTATTAGTGTGATCTGTACTATGGGAAATTTTCCTGTTTGAGGGGATTTGTGGCTCACATGTAAGTAATTCCCACACCTTTTCCAAGTAAAAAAGGTACACCTCCTCAACAACGCTGGCGGTGATCGTTTTCGAGATATTTACAATTTTCTATATCGATGCATATTACTTTATAGCCAAATTTGATTTCAATATTTTTTGTCACTCTCCGCTTGCAAATTAAGTTAATTAAATCGAGTAGGCTATGAGAGTTTGTTTATAAAAATAAAAGTTCGTCACATTTTCAACTAGTAATTGACAAATTCACAGTTCGGAGTTTATGAAGTGATTTTTTGGTACCATGCCCGACTTTACGAATGCAGAAATGGCTGATATGGTTTTTACATACAGCTTGGCTGATGGAAATTCAAGCGAAGCCAGACGCATCTATCAGGAAAGGTATCCCCAACGCGTGACTCCTCCTTGTGCAGCTACATTTGCGAATCTTTTCCGGAGAGTTTCCGAATCTGGAAGCTTTAAAACAAATTCGGCAGCAGGACAGCCACGGACTACAAGAACTGTAGAATTAGAGGAGGCGGTTCTCGAAGAAATTAGTGAACGTCCAGAGACAAGTACAAGAAAAATTTGTCAAACTTTAAATGTGAGTCACATGACAGTTTACATAATTTTAAAGGAACAGCAATTATATACTTATCATATTCAGCTTGTCCAGGCACTTACGCTATGTGATTTCCAACCACGTATCGAATTTGCTCAATGGCTTCAAAGAAAAGTAGTACAACATCCGCAAATTTTATCGAAAATCATCTTCACAGATGAGGCTAATTTTTCAAGAAATGGTATCATGAACTTCCATAATAACCACATCTGGGCGGAAGATAACCCACATGTGATAACGCAAACTCATTTCCAAGACAGATTATCTTTTAATGTATGGGTAGGCATAGTTGGGGATTATTTAATTGAGCCCTATTTTCTTCCCTTACGTTTGAATGGAGGTGGTTACCTACATTTTTTGGAACACGAGCTTCACCAACTTTTGGAAGATGTTCCCATTGGCCTCCGAAATCACTAGTGGTTTATGCACGAAGGAGCTCTTGCTCATTTTAGTGTGATAGCAAGAAATTTTTTAGGCGTAGCATATCCCCAACGATGGATAGGAAGAGGAGGCACTAAGCATTGGCCCCCGAGGGCCAATGCCAACACTCCGGGCATTTTTCAACGGGTGCGTAATTCTTTGATGAAGAGGGCAGAAGCTTGTATTACTGTTGGGGGTCGTCACTTTGAACAGTTGTCGTGATAGTTGTTTCGTTCAATTTTTATATGCTTATTTTCCTAATAAATAACATAGTACTTCTCCGAATTGTTTTTTTACAAACTCCGAAATGTAGCACNTATGTTTAAATTAAGTGTATATAAACTTTACAATTTGCACAAGTATTATTGTCCAAGGTCTAAGAATGCTATGGAAGTTATCTTACCTTTGTAACATCTTCAAATAATCCAATTTCTGGGATAAGGAAGGATTCTTTACTCCACTGAAAAATAAAATGATTGTATAACCAACCTGATAAAAACAATTCATTGAATGAATACGGTCATCATTCAAGGAAATTAGGGTAACATTTTCATTTGCTTTGATTCAAGAGAAAAAAAATTATGCTTATGAGGAAAGAAACGAGCTTTGTTAATTCTGTTTCATATGGGGAAACAATGATCAATATTAGGAACCATTTTATTTCTCATTTACAAAAATTCTGTCAAATTTACTAATCTGGAGAAAAAGTCATATTTATTTGCAGACATTACAACAATAATTGAAAATAATTGAAAATATAATAAATGACTAATGAAATTTCGTCATGGCTTTCAAATCATAAATTACCTTAAAACTATTCCAAATCTTCATAAATATATATCCAAAGAATGCCTTTCAAGTTCTCATAAATAATATTTATTATTCGACAGTGAATAGATTAAATATTCATCTAAAAAAAATTTTAGGATTCCATATTATTAAAAATGTATCATGGTCTAAACATATTAAAATGTTGAGAAAAATAATATCTCCTGGCTGTACACTATCAGAAACCATGCTCGTTCATGTATAAATACGCCTGAGGAAGCTTTTTTGCAGCAAAACACGTAAACAGTCCAGTGACAATCTCACAATAAAGTATTACTTTATTGATAGTAACAGAAGTTTATTGATAATTTGAAATATGTGTTCAATGAACAATTTAATGAAAAACTTACTTCAGAAGTTTTTTAGATGAGGCAGTCATCACCCGAAGACGATTGTTGATACTAACAACGGAAACGTCGTGAAGTAACTTGGCTTGAAATCTCCTAATTTTTATTCATTTTCAATTGTTTATTGTATTTTATTTTACTTTAATTTCAGTTCAGGTTTTTTTTGCTTAATAAAATTGTTTTTTTTCAGTTATTTTATATCATATTAGACAATGGAAGTTCGAACTTATGAAAGACTTCACCATGAAACATGTACATAACAAACAACATGAACATAACAAACAAATGTTTTTTATCTCCTTCATTTTATTCCTCGTTGATATGTATTATGTTACCTTACCTTTGAGGGGCTATAGATGAAGANAATTCTACGATGGACCTTTACCGATATAAAAGGCCGGCTTCTTGTCCAGAGAGGGTAGTTGAATTCAAAAAGTGAATCGTGAGGTTAAACAAGGAATTCAAATAGTGGAAATAAATTAAGCGTTAGTTCGTAAGTGTTGTAAATAAATTAGTTTGTGATAATGAAACATTGTTGGAAATAAATTTGTTTGGGTCGTTTAATTCTTCAATTTGTTACAATAGACTTCCATTTTATGAAAGTGAATCAATAGCTATATTAATCTATTGCTATAGATTAATTATATATCTACTTTAACGTTAACTTGTATAATATTTTCAATATATTTTTTTTCAATTTCCGTTGATATTGAGATATTGCAATTTTATATTTCTTAAATATATTTCAAATATATCAAAACTACATTGCAATTATTATTTTGTCCTCATCGCAGCCGTAGTAAAAAATTACATTCACGTGCTTTTTTGTACATTAACCAAACCTCGGATTGGAATATAGTTTAAAATTCCACCTTGTGAAATCTTATGAAATCAAATTGTTATCATACTTTACCTTAACAGTGTTGGAGGTACCATTGTTTCAGTTGAAAGAGCTTCTCTTTGGCTAAAAAGTCAGTAAATTTTTCATTAGCTCAACAAATAGCAATATAATAACAGAATTACTGATTCAAATCACTTTCAAGATCTGATAGAGAAAAATAATGCATCAGAAATGTTTAGTTGAATTACTCAAATGTGATTAATATATTCCCCAAATAGAAATTACTTTAACAACTTGATAGTATAGTTATAAGTTACCATTAACAGATTGTACCTGCATTACAATACAATTGAATATTGAATCATTGCATAATGGACTGTTACGAATGTAACTACTGTTCAAAATATAATCCTTTATATTTTATTATTCAGTGTGCAAAATATTATATTTTCACTTATGAATACATTTGAAATCTGGCTACGAGGCGCAAATTATTCTATGGGCTGTATAAGGAATTAAAAATAAGCAATACTCCCCCTGGTTTCAATGTTGTGAACTAAACACTAGTACATTGTTTACCTTGGTAGTCATTAACAAGAATGTATTTTTGCGAGTGTTATATTAATTCTTCAAGTGAATTGTTGGAGATTTGTCGATTATCACTTTTCTAGGTTCGAATAAATATGAGAAGTTGAAACCCTCAGTACTATACGTCCCTCAATGTGACTTGTGAGCAAATGATCTCAATGCAGTGACATCAATTTTCATTATTCTCCCCGAAAAAATCAATTTCAAATTGTACTAGTTTAGGATTGAGAGAGTATGTAGATGAACGAAAGTTCTGAATAAATACGTTAAAAATGCAGAAAATTGTCTCCACTATTTCATACACCTTGTATAATTGAAAAACCTTCAACAAATAGGTTTCAGTTTATACAAATCTTTTATACTCTAAGCTCACTAACCTAAATCAAATAATTACCAACAAAAATAAGTAATTTTTGTTATAAAAGGACCAAATTCAGAAATCATACGCAAGTATAAAATATTGATGAAAGTCAACGCAAAACATTGGAAGTCAAATTTCCGAATCCAAACTAGTTTTGAAAAAATTGGGAGAACTTGTATGGTTTCTGAAAAAAAGTTAAAGCACCTATGAAAAATCCACATAATTTGAAAATCAACACTTTTTGTACTTGTGATGCACTGTTTGGAACCTTTGGTGTAGTAATGAATATTACTGAAGTTTTATCCTAACACCAAACCATTATTTTAACACCTCGACACATATTTCGATCACCAAATGATCATCTTCAAGAGGAAGATTAAAGTGTTTAAAACAAAAAGTTCTCTTTATCTGGGAAAGAAAGGTTTTGGATTTCAACTCCTACATCTTGATACAAGAACATGTGGGAATCTTCCAGAGAGTGGAAAGAAGCAATCAATTTCAAAAAAGTAATTCTATACAGAGATATGTAGTGTAGACACAAACTGGAAGAAAAAGCCTTCTCGAAACAACTATTTTTATATTAACATTGAATTACACGAATGAAAAATACTTTCGAAACTAATACTTTTATATGAATTATCCAAAAAAAACTTTTCTCTATTCAGTTTGTATTCCGAACATTCGTTATGTAATTGAATCAGATATCATTCACAGGATATCAAGGTATTATAGTGTTGTAAATCATGTCCAAAAAAAAAAATAACGCCGGCCGCCACTGGTAGCCATAAACCAATGGTGACGTAGCTAAGGGCGCGCGAATGTAAGATGTTCCTTACCAATCTAGAAGCAGCGAGAATAATGCCACCGATTTCGACGGAACTTCGACGAAATTTCTACTGCATTCGATTACGATATATAAACGATTGCCTCGAGCATATCGAGACAATCAATCTAGTAAGGCGATAGACATTCATATAATAGCTGAAGTTTTAGTTTGTTGTATTTCAAGTAGAATAAAGTTAAGTTTGATTATTCAGTGTAGTCAATTATTGGTCAACCCACGGGGAAAACCGTAACAATAGCAAGAAATAATTTTTTAGATTTATGATATCATTGTTTACTTAGAAAAAACATGTAAATACTTGTCTTCCCTTCAGTTTTTCGAAACAAATAACTACTAACGAAATATCCAATCTCCAATAATATATGTCAACCTGTAAACACTAATACCATGACGAAGTAGAGCACAAAACAAGCCATACTGCGCTTAGGTGACTATTTCTGCTTTGAAAAGGTAATATTGTATTGAAATTGTGTTTTTGAAGATGAATAAATCTGAATCTGAATTTAGTGTTCACTAAGAAATATTTCTGTACAATAGTTATATTTCTGCAAATTGCCAAACCAATGACAAAGGGATGTGATCAATAAAAAAATGAAGAGAAAACCCATTGCATTAAAATGTTTAGGAAATTCACAAATTACCGGGGAAAATTAGGTAGAATGAGGCAGCAGCAAATTGGAAGTAAAGAATAAAAACTTCACAAACATGAAAGAATTGCTATAGCTCTAGAATTCATAGATATACTATATGTAGCTTCTTATGTTATAGTTTATTAGTTTTTCCAATATTTGTTATTTAAAGCGAGTGGTTTCTATTTTTCTTTAGATAATGTTCAGAACGTTGTTTTTCACAACTCATTTTCATTTCAACAGCGTTTAGTTTCTATCTCTTTCATGTTGTGATTGAAAATACAAATTGAAGAATGTAATTTATTATGTTGATAAAGCAAAATAATTTTTTATTATAACATATCTCTACACTACCTTCGGAATAAATTAACTACATACTCGAGAACCAGTCCCCTTGGAGACAACTATAATTTTAATTTTATGTTTAAATTAAGTGTATATAAACTTTACAATTTGCACAAGTATTATTGTCCAAGGTCTAAGAATGCTATGGAAGTTATCTTACCTTTGTAACATCTTCAAATAATCCAATTTCTGGGATAAGGAAGGATTCTTTACTCCACTGAAAAATAAAATGATTGTATAACCAACCTGATAAAAACAATTCATTGAATGAATACGGTCATCATTCAAGGAAATTAGGGTAACATTTTCATTTGCTTTGATTCAAGAGAAAAAAAATTATGCTTATGAGGAAAGAAACGAGCTTTGTTAATTCTGTTTCATATGGGGAAACAATGATCAATATTAGGAACCATTTTATTTCTCATTTACAAAAATTCTGTCAAATTTACTAATCTGGAAAAAAGTCATATTTATTTGCAGACATTACAACAATAATTGAAAATAATTGAAAATATAATAATTGACTTTAATGAAATCTCGTCATGGCTTTTAGATCATAAATTACCTTCAAACTATTCCAAATCTTCATAAAATATATCCAAAGAGTGCCTTTCAAATTCTCATAAGTAATAATTATCATTCGACAATGAATAGATTAAGTATTCATCTAAAAAAAAATTTAGGATCATATACTAATAAAAATATATCATGGTCTAAAAACGTTGAAATGTTGAGTAAAATATTATCTCCTGGCTGTACTATACACAGTCAGAAACCATGCTCGTTCATGTATGAATACGCCCGAGGAAGCTTTTGCAAAGCGGAACACGTAAACAGTTCAATAAGCAGAAGTTTATTGATAATTTCAAATATGTGTTCAATGAACAAATGAATGAAAAACTTACTTCAGAACAGTTTTAGATGAGGCAGGATTCAGTCTGATCGTTTTAGAGTTTTGTGCTTTCCTGAAAATAAAGTTCGTCAGCTTATTAGAATACAAAACCATCAATTATTATAATAATAATCGTTGTTACAATTATAGGACAATTGTTTCTCACCTATGCAGAATTTCAGTCAATCTTGGGTGTGCTTTCTCATTTGATGAAGCGGCCTTTTTTTTACTGAAATTTAAAAAATAACAACCCATACAAAAATGCCTCAAATAAAAGAAAAAAATTTATATTTTCCAGAACTGTGTACCTATTTACTGAATAAGAGTTTAGGAAAAAATCGCTGAGTTTAAAGAAATGTCAACAGGAAATTTTTATGTACTCCTCCAAAAATGCTTGTATACCTAATGAATTAATACAGGACCTTGTGATAACCCAGTAAGTAGTATCGAGATCCAGATTTTCACCTCTTGAATGTAAATGATTTTGAAATATGATTGCCTGCTTCCCTGTCTCCATTTCAAATAAAAAAATCTGATTTTAGTTACTCATTTTTATTGTATTAGGTTGTTTCAAAAGTTTTTTCCGTTCTAATGTTATGAGAAAGATAGGGAATTGTCTGAGAAAAAAAATTCTTATTGACAAAGCGTATCTTATGTCAGTAGTTTAAAAAATGGACACATAACAGTCAGAAAATATTCCTAAATTATTCTAAACAAGACATATAACAGCATGAATTAGTCCAAAAATAATGAATGAATATACATAATATCAAATGCTACATCAGACCAGGGTAATTACACATAACACAAGATGACTTTAGTATTG
This sequence comes from Leptinotarsa decemlineata, assembly GCF_000500325.1. NCBI lineage: Eukaryota > Metazoa > Arthropoda > Insecta > Coleoptera > Chrysomelidae > Leptinotarsa > Leptinotarsa decemlineata. The sequence goes on along the minus strand of NW_019291517.1, from coordinate 6,256 downwards.
CAATTGAATTTGATTCAAAATGTTTAATTAAAAAAGGCAACAACACAGTAGTATAGTTTCCCACTGAGTAACGTTTTCAATGATTTTTCAAAAACGTTGAGCTACCAGTGATAGATTATTAAATATTTTACCCGTCACAGTTCCGGCACAGAACGGGTACCGTCCCGTCACAGAACTATTCGTTTCGTCTGTTCCTACACACCCGGAATGCCTCATTCTTCAGCGACCAATCTGTTTAAAAGATGGCAAGTTTCTCGGATGAAGAATTAGCAATTGCTATATAGTTGGACGAAGAAGAAAAAGCGGAAGCAAACCAAGTAAAAAAAAGACGAAAATGGATTCATGACGCATGGAAAAAAAGAGATATCGAAGGAGAATACGCGACACTGTATAAATAACTGCTTCGTGATGATGTAAAATTTCATCAATATTATAGGATGTCGAAAAATTGCTTTAACGTATCGTTTTCAAAAATTAAAAAATAAGATACACACACTGGAGAAGAGCTATTTCACCGAGGCAGCGTATGGCAGTTTGTTCAAGGTTTTCTTCCAAATATTATTTTTGGCATTAATGTCCATATATTTTGCATGCGACAAATCAAATGAAACATATTTTCTCACTCACTTGTACTGCCCAACATGTTTCCAGCAAAACAAAAAATTATCGTCGCTGAAATTATAAAATCGGTCTAACGGTAGACGGGTCGAAACCTGTCTGCTTGGAAACTGTTCGACAATGGATGAATGTGAACGCCGGTGGCATATTTCTATTAGAGGATATTTTTTATGACGGATTGTTCCGTTCGGCGCCGGAACTGTGACATGACGGGACTGATGTTTTGAATCGACCTTAAATATGTATTCTATTGTGTCATGGTATATGCTGATCGATAAAGAATTTTGTACTCAATACATTGATGCTGTTCATTTTTCCAAATTTTCATTTTTTACCCCTTTTCAAATTGAACCAAAGCGCTGGATTTGATGACCCTGGTGAAGACTAACAAATGGTGCTTGGGATGGCGGAAGAACTGGGCGTCAGCTTCCATGCGTTTTTTAATGGTTTGAAATGTATTGGAAAAGTCAAAAATTTGGAAAAGTGGGTGTCCCACGATTTGAACGATGGACAGAATTTGTCGGGTTTCGAGGTCTATTCTTCATTTTTTTTGCGCAACCAAAACAATAAAATTTGAAAAAAAAATGTCCACTGAAATTGTTGCCCGACCATCATATATTTACTCAACTGAATATAGTCTGAAAAATTGACAATTATCTTCTAGCGGGGAGGTGATAGAAGTTGTGGAGGCCGGGTTTGCAGAACAGAATGAACATTTGTTTTTAAAATCTAGTTGAGTGGCAGGTTCGCTGTTATGAATGTACTTATTCAATTAAGAAGAGAGTATATTAAACGAGAAAATAATTCATAGAATAGAAATGTATTTATACTGAACAACAAACAGAATGGTTTCCACTTACATGATGCACAGTTTTTTTTAGTACCTTACATATAGTATTCATTGAGTACCATCGATACAGTTAAAATCGATATAAAATATAACAATATAAAACAATACATAATAAAATGACCGTAAAAATTTCAGACACATTTGAGCATTCAAAGGAGTTGTCCCTTTGTAATACTGAATATATCCAGTTCACAGTTCCTCACCATTTTGTTAACGGTTTCGAGACGTTGTTGAAGAGGAAACAAATTGTTTGAGACACGAAATAGATTGCCTCTTCTTCTCAGTCTTACGTCAAGTACAATAAAATAAATAGTATAGAGAATTTCAGGTACGTTCAGTTTTCTAAGAATGTTAAAAACAAAAATCACTTCCGAGGACTCACGACGGTCTTTCAATGGTTGCATATTAAATTCTTGTAATTGGCTAGAATACGATATAAAAAAAGGCCAGACATTGTGTTTTCTGAAAAAGAGTGTTCTTAATAATCGTTTCTGGACTTTTTCTATAGTATCAGAATATAAAAAGGTCTTTGAATTTCAAATGACCCAACTATAATCCAGCTTAGAACGAACAATGGAGTTAAGAGTAACAAACAAGTATTGTGATTGAATTCACAGCTAGTTCTTAAGGCAAAGCTCATTTTTCTATAACATTCAGATACTAAGTATTCAATGTGTCGAGAGAAACTGAACACACCAGTAAAAATGATCCCGAGATCTTTCACCTCATTGATTCTCTGTAAATTGGTATGATTAATGAAATAGTCCTTGATAGTGGGTGACTTCCTTCGTGTACTGTATGTATTAACACAGGTACTTAACTCAATTGAGTACCTGAATTTTTTTTGCCTGTGACAATGTGGGTACGCTAATTTGATAACCGATGAGTAATCTAGATCGATTTGATTATTTAGCAGCTTACATCCGCAATGCTGATGCTTATGAATTTCCAAGGATTCCAAATAATTGAGTTTTCAACCCTTCTTGTTTAGTTTAGATTGGGTTTGAAAACGTTGAATTATTTTTACCTAGTCTGAAGGATCTTTCGGCCACATTGCCCTACCTAAACACTATTATACTTCGGACACTTAAGCTTATAAACCTCAGATTTCTCCATCTTGTCCACTTTATCTTTGGCATTAAGAAGGAAATTAGATAACCTGGCATATGTGTGCCACTTCCACGTTGTTTCTTCTGAAAAATCCCGCAATTGGGTTTGCAGTAACGTTAGTTACAAATACAAGTAGTATAGTTAATTTACAAGGTATAAGGCATATTTTGCTTTAGCCGTTTTTCTTTGTAACTGTATCGAAATGAGGAAGAAGGAAAAGATTAATTGCTTTTTGATTATTTAAAGAACAAATCTAAAATGAGACTTATGCAGAATGCATTAAAAGGTTTACTTATTTTATAATAGATGTCTTGGTGCATGCTACTTCTGTGCACACTACATAAAAATTATAAAAGGTTAATGTATTGTAAAAATATTTCTGAGAAAAGCTACTCATGCATATAACGCTGAAATAAATTAAATAACTTTGAAAAAAAAAGTGCACTAGTCACAAGTACTCAAGCAAACAAGTGAAAATTTTCTCAATTTCCTTTCTAATGGAGGTGCGCAAGCACTGCAGAAAAATTCTCAATAAGCTCTAAGAGCGGTGTCTATGCCCAAGGTCTACTCCAAGGTTCTGTTCTCGAACCACTACTTTTTGAAATGTACATAAAAACCCCGTGTGACACTCCTATCATCACAAACACATTTTTGTTTTTTTTATTTCGAATCAAATTTGATGCCCTATACAAATAATGTACATAGCGGAAAACATTGGAAACTCCTATTTATTGCACATAGTATAACGCCCCTGACAACTCTGTTCATTTACATTTTGTTACAGGTTATCCACAAATTATGTAATTCCCTCAGGACTCGGAGTAATATTCTCAACTCCAACACTAGAGGCACTAAGCACATTCAAACAAACCGCTTCAAACTTTCTAACTTTCTGTATCTCAAAAAAAAAATTCATCGAATCTCAATCTGCACACCATACTTTCGCAGCAAATGAAAAATTTTAGTTTGAATAAACAACGAAAAATAAAGCGATACGTCTTCAAATATTTTTATTTCCTTGAACAACTTCAACATGCCAATTTGGAAGAATTATCTTCCTTTTAATGAAAAACTGGACATTGTTGATTTTTTTCAAGGACAAAACAAAATCCTAGAATATGTAAATGGTGGAGAATGCCCAGCCGTGATTCTTTGTGATTTAAGTAGACCATTTGACTGGGTTGATCATAAAAAACTTATTTCAAAATTAGAAATGTATGGTATAATCATTATTTCTGGAAAATAGAAAACAATATGTGTCAGTTCAAGTTGAGAGGAAAAATGAAATCTATAGAGTCAATTCTGAATATTTGAATCTAAGTATGGGAGTGCCACAGGGTTCAATAATGGGTTATACACTGTTTTCGATCATATCTAATAAGTCAGACACTTAGAAAAGAGATTATCAAGGTGTGATAGAAGTGACCGATACTTGATGAAAATCCACTATACAATATTCAAAAAAACACTTAATAGTGGTAATTCCACTTGCGGAAATCAAGTGGAAATCTCACTCAACCTTCAGTGGTTTATATTACGCTGTGAACTTTTCAATTTGCCCTTTATTACACTTCAGCAGATTCTCCATTGACTCAAATTTGTTTATTTTTCAGATTATGGCAGGTTATATATACCCCAAAAAACAGTAAGAAATATCGAGTCCCCCTACAAAAAAAATGTCTTTCAAAAATACAAATGTTGTTATTAATGTTCGATAATCTATTCATAAATAATGTAAAAATAAATTCAACTAAATTACACAATTTTAATTTCATATAGACATACCACCACCATCAAACAAATTATACAAACCCAGAAATTCACAAGAAATTGATTCGTTGACCAAGACAAAGCATTTTCAGCCAATCATTAAAATATACCTAAGAACATGAAAAGCCGTCTCATACCATCTCACTAAAAAACTGAATTGTTGAACGAAAAACTTCTATTCAAATACATAAAGGGTATTAATTTTGTCACTAACTACAAGACAACAATTGTAAAATTTTTATCAGAAAAAATATCTGATTCAACTGATCACATTCTACTGATCAGTTACTAATTTTTATCAAGAATTGTTGAACTCTTCCACTCAATTTTCAAAAACATATGTTTATTGGGATTATTAAAAGAAATCATAATTGTTGTCTATGCACAAAAGCTACTGTTACTCTCAACTTACCCATTCAACAGTTCTCTTAAAATGGATTGTTTCTTTGTTGGAACATGATGCTCGTCACTGATACTGCTGAAAATAATGTGTATGAACTCTCCATTTTGTAAAAGAATTTGGTGTCCATCAAGTAAGGTAAGTTTGCTTTACTGGTTTTACAACTTCGAAAGCTGAATTAAGAATTTGAGGTTCAAATTATGTTTTTGGAGATGGTAGAAGAAAGACTTACAATGCTCCCCATTTGTACCCATAGTAATACCATTTTCTCGGTGCTAATTGATACCATTCCATTGATAATCTGCTTAAGAATATTTTTTAACAGTTGAAATACTTTATAGTTCTGCGACTTAGTGCCTCATTCACCACCAATATCCTATAAACTAGTTGAGAATATAATAGAATAATTTTCTGATTGTGATTTTTCAAATCTGAGGAACTAATTACAATCAGGAGTTAGTGAGTGTGTTCGGTAATACTATGTTTTGATCAGGTAATAATATAGGATTCAAAAAAGTAGCCTAACCTTCTCTTGAATTTTAATCTCACTTTTCAAGGAATTTCCGTAAAATATGATTTTCAGGAACTCCATTTTTTCTACCACTGAAAGTAAAGCATATGAACTCCCCATTTACTTGAATTGATAACTTCATACTGATATTAAATAGCAGCAGAAATTTATTATTTATTATCTTCATTAGGGATTATAAACTAAAAATTTAAATTTTCAATAAAATAATGAAATAATGAACNTAGAAGTAAAAAAATTGAACAATTAAACAAAAAATAAAAAAATTAAGAGCTTCCAAACCAAGTTACTTCACGAATCTCTTAATTTTTTATTAGACTGTTCTATTTTTTTTACTTGTATTTTATTTCACTGCAATTTTATTTTAGGGTATTTTTTGCTTGATATTATCGTTACTTTCAGCTCTTCTTTTCAATTTGTATTGTTTCTTTCAGGGATTTTAATTCATTTTATATATTATTAGACATTGGAAGTCCAAACTATTGAAATTTTAGTTAGTGTTTTGTTATATTAATAGTGAAATAAAGTTGAGTTTCATTATTGTTCAGTGTAGTGAATTATTATTAAACCCACGGGGAAACACGTAACAATATATAATCCTATACCGACACATTATACCTCAAATACTGTTTCAAGAGATTTTTGAATTTCAAAGCAGTTGATTCTTCAATCTCTTCAGGAATTGTATCATTAATTTTTGTTTCCTCATGATAAATTCATTTCTGTCGAAAATTGGATTTGAAATTACTGATAGCATGAGGATCTTGGGACAATAAACTGAACTGATTTAAATTAATCACTTCTATCAGTGATTTATTTATCTTACCTTGAGGAAGTTGAACTGATGGACGGCGATCTGACAGCTTTCACACTATTATTTGGAATGTCATTGTTGCTAAAAGTAAAAAAAAACATAGATTTACAAATCTGGGATGATGCATGTTTGCTTTTAATAATAATAATATTTTTTATTGCAATG
>NW_019291516.1:50891-75290 GCF_000500325.1 Leptinotarsa decemlineata | reverse complement strand
TTGCTGACACTCAAGGTGTATTTGAGTACACTCCTGATGGGCAACAAATTCAAAACACTTCTCATCTCAAAGAAAAGCAGTTTCAAGGTAACACGATCGGGAAGAAAGAGAAAAAAATTTAAAATCGGCCGATCGGTTTCAACTATTTTGTTGCTGATACTCAAGGTGTATTTGAGTATACTCCTGGTGAACAACAAATTTGAAACACTCTATTCTAAGGAAAACCAGTTTCAAGATAGCAAGAACGTGGAAAATAAAAAATGAATTGAAAATCGGCCAATCGGTTTCAACTATTTTGTTGCTGATACTCAAGGTGTATTCGAGTCTCCTTCTGAAGAGCAACAAATCCATAATACTCCATATTCCAGAAAATACCGGTTTCAAGATAACAAGAACAGGGAGAATTTAAAAAATAATAAAAATCGGCCGATCGAGGCCAACTATTTTGTTGCTGAATTTAGAAGTGTATTTGAGTACCCTCCTGATGAGCAACAAATTTGAAAATATTCTTATTCTCAGGAAAACCAGTATCAAGATAGCAAGAACGAGGAAAAAAAAATTAAAAATGGGCTCATCGGTTTCAACTAATTTGTTGCTAATACTCAAGATGTATTTGAGTATACTCTTGGTGAGCAACAGATTTGAAACACTTTTTATTCTGAGGAAAAACTAGTTTCAAGGTAGCAAGAACGTGGAAAATGAAAAAAAAAATTAAAATCGGTCGATAGGTTTCAAATATTTTGTTGCTGATACTCAAGGTGTATGTGAGTACACTCCTGATGAGCAACAAATTTAAAACACTTTTCATCTCAAAGAAAAGCAGTTTCAAGGTAGGAGGAAAAAGAGAAAAAATTGAAAATCAGCCGATCGGTTTCAATTATTTTATTGCTCATACTTGAGGTGTATTTGAGTATACTCCTGGTGAGCAACAAATTTTAAACACTTTTCATTCTAAGGAAAACCAGTTTCAAGATAGCAAGAACGTGGAGAATAAAAAATAAATTGAAAATCTCCGATCGGATTCTTCTATTTTGTTGCTGATACTCAAGGTGTATTTGAGTCCCCTTCTGGTGAGCAACAAATCCATAATACTCCGTATTCCAGAAAATACCGGTTTCAAGATAGCAAGAACAGGGAGAATTAAAAAAAATATAAAAAATCGGTCGATCAAGGTCAACTATTTTGTTGCTGATTCTCGGAGTGTATTTGAGTACCCTCCTGGTGAGCAACAAATTTGAAACGCATTTCATTCTCAGGAAAACCAATATCTAGATAGCTAGATCGAGAAAAAAATTAAAAATCGGCAAAATAGGTTTCAACTATTTTGTTGCTGATACTCGAAGTGTATTTGAGTATACTCCTTGTGAGCAACAAATTTGAAACACTTTTTATTTTAAGGAAAACCAGTTTCAAGATAGCAAGAACGTGGAAAATAAAATAAAAAATTTGAAAATCAGCCGATCGGTTTCAACTATTTTGTTGCTGATATTCAAGGTATATTCAAGTTTACTCTTGGTGAGCAACAAATTTAGTACATCTCTGATTTCAGGAAAAACTAGTTTCAAGATAGCAAGATAATAAAAAATTTAAACAAAGTATTTAATTTTTTTTGGGTATATCCAAGGTTTAGCAACTACATATCAACTGAATATTCTGTAAAGATCAAAGGGAAATTATATAATTCATTAAGGTACCTTGCTACCTTTATATCACGATAGCATTATTTGCGATTTCTATAGATCGGCACGAGCAACAAAATCGTTGTTTTGGCAACTAATTAGCAACTTATTAGCTACAAATTGATATTTTTTTTGCAATTTTGCTGGATTCGCCTTGCTAGCCTGATAGGGTTTCAAATCGGGTCCCTTTCAAAGCAGATTTCATCTTCGAAAACAAAATAAAATCGCGCGGTGTCAAATCTGGCACCAACTTCGCACAGGCTTTTGTCACGTGTAGTTCTTCCTGTAAAATTTTTCTAACCGTTTTTTTATTGGCGTTTACAGTCTCGGTATTCACCACTCAAAAATATTCGCACGAGATATAGAGTTGTCCCCATAGGCCTCTTGCAACAATTTATAGCACTCGGTCAGAATTTTTCTCAATTTTTGGGAAATTTTTGCTTCTGTTTTTTGTCACACATGGTTTTCGGTACGAGAAAAAAACACGTTCGTTTCAAACCGCTGCTGCACAAATACTATAATAGTGACAAAAACGTGTTTTGGTACGTGAATAGAAAAGATTTTCAGATACCCAACGCACTTCTCGTTTTTTCCCACCCCTCTAGGGCGCCCTCTAGGCGCGTCGTTTCGTTATTTAATAGCCGGACGTCGTATATCCATTCTGTTGTTTTTGTAACTCAATATTGTAGGGAATGATAGGTATTTTTGAATCGAAATCTATCGGTTCGTGAACTGTGTGAGAGTTCAAAGATGAAACAGTATCGTATACAAACATTTTCATGTTATCATCATTTACTGAAAATAGGGACAGCCTCAAACAACTGATTATTTGGATACTGTCTCACTTACAATCCTACGACTTTTTCATTATGTCATAAGACTTCAGAAACGTATATATTATATCAACGTCTCAGTGTTTCTCTGCTTCAAGAAATAGTTCAAACCTGAACATTCATAAATGAAAGTATTCTGATCTGTCTTTTTATTTCTCACACTCTGTGCACCTCAAATATACTGTGGAATTTCAGTACTTTCATTACCTTCGAGAGTGTATTTCTTTTCGAAAACTGGCTGACCCAGGCTGAACGATCGATTTTCACTTGCGACAGCTGGTTAACGGAAAAACAGATTTTGAACAGATTTTTAAACAGATACAAAGCTTCATCACAATCTCATGAACAGATTGATATTGCAGAATACCACATGAGCTTTATTTCAGTTCGAATCTACTCAGTATTCTAAATTCTACTTTGTATTACATGATTTTTCAGTTTTCAAGAAGGTATATCCGTCAATTAGCTGTAGTCTCCTTACATACAGCATTCCTTAGAATTTCCAACTGATGCATGCTGAGAACCAATAATGTTTAATATTCAAACGTGTAGTAAACGTGTGATTTCAAGCACGCACAATGATATAATACAACAAAAGTCCACTCAAGAACATATCACCCATTCTAAAGATGCAATTTTTCACATCTCTCCTGCTCCTTCACGTCTATGGAGTTTGAGTAAAATTGAATATTAAAAAACTGATGATCTTCATACTTGTCTCAACCTCTAACGGAAGCACCAAACTCTTACGAATGTTAGAAATAGATGAACACTTCAATCTAGCAGACCACTATTATAATATTCATGCAGTCATTGTTCACTGTGGTTCTGGCGTTAAATCTGGTCAATTCAATTCAAAAATGTTCATTTAAATTTTGGTTAAATTCCATTATGTTTGTGGTAGTGTATGTTTTGAGAAGGGTGCTGCCATAGGCTTATGCCTCTTCAGGATTGAATCTGGCATTATTACGCATTGGTCAAAGACGAAACGGATTGGTTTAAGTTTGACGATAGTCGTGTCACTAAGTGTTCTGACGATGTCTTGAATTTATTGCAGCTTCTGAAGACACTCTACATTTTGTTAAATGAAAGAGAGGACATTGTCGGATCAAGATCTTCAGATGATGTGGTGCTGCAGGTTTTTCCGGGTTTTCCTGCAGCTGAAAAAGCAAATGTCCCACTGAAATTAATCATAATTTGTATTAATTTCGAAATTTTTTTACAAATTATATTATGGTACGTCGACAAAAAAAATGGAATTCTGATTATTGTTCTCAAGTTTTCACTTTGTGAATGATAATTATCCGCAGTTGATAGAATATTTTTCCGATCAGAACTCGACTCTGACGATAAATAGAATTGTATGAATGATATATTTGAATAGTTCAAGAAGTGGGAGTCATAATTCAGAAAATGTGTGTCAGAATTCAGTATTCTTCGTCTTTATCGTGAAAAGCAGGTGGAAGTTACTCAATATTACTGTAATCCACACTGAATTATACATACATCATTTTCAGCTTTTATATCTTATTTTATATCCTATTTCGAATTCTATAAGCAACGACAATTTCATACGCGGATTTCTAAGGCTTGTGGAGGAATTGAAAATCAACAAATACTTCCATTTACGAATTGTCATTCGATAAGTTGGGAATTTTGGGTAAAAACATGTTTTTCTGATGACCAACTCTAGTATTCATAGAAAGGCAGCCTCCATTTGAAAGAGCTGAGGAATAACTGGATCTTACTTTTCAACGTGAGTGTAATGACATAGGACGGAAGATAACCAGTCAACACTCATTGTTTCAGTGAAGATCCCCAATAGAGGTTGTATCATGAAATATCGACGAGTTCTATTAAAGAATATGAGAATTTTCATACAAATCAGCTGTGAATATAAAATATTCTCGTGCATATATAAAAGATTAGTTTTCATGTTGTCATGTCAATGTTATTTCGCTAGTCTCTCTGAATCATCCCGTAATTTCTGAAAGCTAACCACGAAAAAATTTGCATACATGAGAAAATTGAATTTTTTTTACCATATTCCACCGTTATGTGAGAGATAACATGACAAACAAAAATGTTCATTTCGAAATAATAACTCAGGGGTGGTATTACATAACCAGGGGAAGAATCGATTAAATGCAAATTTTATTTCCCAGGTATACATTTACATAAAACAGTATATTTTTCTGGGGATGAGAAAATACATTGAAAGGGTGTTTTTAAAAGAGTTGTAGTTGAATTGGTGAAAAGTTTTGTTTATGGTAGGAGTCGATTCAACTTGTAAAAAAACTGAAATATGATGCTACAGTTTGGATCGAAAGTCTCTATCAAAAGAATGATATTTTTTAACAATATTGTACTCTAAATGAAAACATAAAATGTGAAGCTGATGATATTATTTGAATTCCTGAAACCACTCAAACTGATGAAGCTACCGTGTAGCAAATTGTTTCTCAAATTGAATCTTTGTGAAAATTGTATAATAATCATCAAGCAGTCACCTTCAAAAAGCTCGCCTACCGGCAGTGGCACAAAAATCCCAGTACCGAAAACTAAACTTGGTTTGTTATTGCTTGCAACAGCTGCGAACTTAGGACTAATGAAGGCAAAGAATTTCACAATGAGAGAATAATCTGCTTGCCAATCCCAACGGGTCTAGATCCTTCTGTTCGGTAACTGAGGCTGTTAGTCAGAACCTTACAAAATCCACAATTTTACCACGAGCAGATGGTTCAATTGGAACAACAGCCACATTAAAAGCAAATATACTAGCTGGAAAATTTGCACCCCACTTCACAGTCGATTTTCTGGAAAAGACGCCACCCACTATCCCATCAATAGAATCTACAATGCCGGAAATTACTTTTCGGTAGCATCCAGTCAGGCGAATTTTGAAACAGCTCAATATCAACAAGGCATCTGGTTCTGATTAAGTGCCCGTCATCGTTCTTCAAAAGTGCGCCAATGAACTCCTTGTTGAAAGATTGCTCGGGTTCAGCTTATTTCCAAAAAGGGCAAAAAATCTTCCAAATAACTATAGACCAGTCAATTTGCTGTCAATGATATCAAAAATCATGAAGAAAGCTGTGAACCACCTTATCCCTTAATATTTGGGAGGCTTCAACATCTTGAGCGATCATCAATATGGCTTTCGTGTGTGGCATGAGGGTTTGCTGTCCAAACTTTGATGCCATGGCTTTGTTACACTATAATTTCTCTTAGAGTGGTTGTCTGTCTGTTTCGCATATTCGATAAATTATATCAAGGTCATTCATTGTTCTGCAAAGTTCGCAACTAGGTACGTTTCTTGATGTCTCGTCAACTTTAAATATCGCTCCGCATCAATCACCGACAATTAGCTGCCAAATTAGGTGAAATATTCTCATGAGTGGGACAAAGAAGTTCAACAATAATATCAAATATTTTGATTCGTGAACGGGAGTAAATCAGTAGTAAAAGATTTCAGGTAGGAGCACAGTGTGTTTTACTATTACCCACGATTGGGGATTGAATTTCCGTGTTCCATCTTAAACAACTAGTCTTGTGACCTTAGTTATTATTACCTCTTTTAAAGGGAATACAAAGCTGAAATCAGACTCTAAGGCCACCCTTCATCAAAAGTATGGATAAAATAGTTGATGAAGTATTCTGTTTCTGTCTGTTTTAAAATCTGTTTTTCCGTTAATCAGCTGCCGCCCCCATACGAACGACAACTCTCAGAAGTTGAGAAACTTGTGCGAGCTAAGGACTAACGAGGTCTTACCTTTTAACGTGTGATTCCTAACACTAGAGTTATAGTGTTCTCTCTATCCTAGGTCTTTTCAGTTTTATGCCGTTGGATAACGTAAGCCTGAAATTCGAAAGCCTGACAGTTCCGCTACTCCCTGGAAGTTGGGGGAGTGCAGTTTCAACTTCCCAGATTGCAGCCAAAAAGCGAGGAAAGCTAACGAATCTGATGAGTACCACCATTATTTTACGACAGCAGGAGGTTTCATATCTCAATGAAGATCTAGAGGTGATTTCGAATTGGTGTGAAAGTAATCAGTTCCAATTCATAGCCACGAAAACCCAGGCATCGATTTTCTAAAAAAAATAATTCACAAACCAAACAATTAATGTCAAGACAGGAAATTCCGCTTCCTGAATCGATACGTTTGTTGGGGGTTGAAATAGACACCAATTTTTCTTGGCACAATCATGTTGCTGGAATTGCAAACTCTGCTTCTTGAAATATTGGAACAGTGATTTGAACCAGACAACTGTACACACCTCAGCAACTTTCGATGCTTTATAAAGCTCATATCAGACTTTCTTTGAAGTATTGTTCACATGCATTGAGTTCCGAAACTGATCATACCATGGAGCTGCAGAATTCCATCCAGAAAATAGTCATCCGCCTGATTGAAGACACCAAAGTCACTTGCAACATCGATAGTCTGGAACATAAAAGAAAGGTTGAATATTTGTCTCTCTTCCATATATACTTTCACGGAAGGTGTTCAAGTGACTTGGCACGTTTGATTTCACTAATAGAGGTACATATCAGAAATACGCGACGACCTGTGGCTGCTCACCGTTTTGAGGTTCAACCCAGTACACCTCGAACTTCACTGTTTGAGAACTCTTCCATCTGGAGAACTGCGTTCATGTGAAATGAACTTCCAAATTAATTTAATCTCCAGCGATTTAAATCCAAAGTGAATCGCTACTTTCGCACAGGCACCGCTCTCATCGTGCCTCGAGGATTTTCTGGTAGTGCTTGTGTTTTGTCTTTAAAAAAGAGATAGTCAGTTCGGTCATCTATCCATTATTGATATCATTATGTAAATGAAAAAATGTGAGTTTCACCAAATGATTCACATCCCTGTTTTTTGGTTCATTTGAAGAAATACCAGTTAGATATTATTAGAAGATATTTCACCTATCGAACCAAATAATTCGTTTCAATTTCCAAGTTAACCAGAAGAATCCAAAATTATTTTCCCTCGGGAAAATAATTCAATTTACTGTGGAATATTACAACTTGGTATCCCCTACGGATACAAAAGATAGCAAAAACCTCAAAAATATGTTTTTGATTTTCCTGCAATCATAAAGGATTTCATTTCCTTCAGGCACTACTTTTATATCAGTGCTGACTTCTGATCGATCAAATATGATTACATCTGGAATTCATAAAAATATATGTAGGTATATGACTACTACCTACTTCCGAGTAAAATTGGATGGGGATCACTTTTTTCATTCATCTGGTCCTGGATGTTCGAATAGATTTGAAATGCAAGGAATTGAATGAAATATGAAATTACCTCTACTAAAATACTGAAATAAGTTGAAAAAAAATGTGAAGTGGAAAAGAAACGAAACTTACAATTCACGTAAAGAAGATAATATATAACATGCACCATTTTGAATATTTCCTGAAAAGCTATTCAAAGAATAACTGAAAAAACATTTCATAACAGCAATACCCATATACCTTGATAGGTAGAATTTGATACTGCTGGCGTGACACGAATCTATTGAAAACACTTTTTCCCCAACAAACCAAAAATACTGTCAGTATTTTCGTTAAATTCATCAGGAAATGGTGTAGTAATGAATATTACTGTTTTTCCCCAACACCAAATCATTATTTCAACACCTCGACACGTGTTTCGCTCACCAAGTGATCATGTTCAAGAGGAAGATTAAACTTGAACATGATCACATGTCGAGATGTTAAAATAACGATTTGGTGTTAGGAAAAGACTCCAGTAACATTAATCTCTGATGGTGCTAATTAAATTAGCAAAACGCAGTTCGAGAGGTGCAGGGAAAGTGTTTTTAATAAATACTCACATTTGTCCGATTTTACCTCTGGAAATATTTTTTTCGATGAAGTTTTTCTGGAATAATCGGAATACAAACGTAAAACGTTCACATTTGTCACCTACTAAACATCCTAGCCAAAAGAGAGAAGTCATCTCCACTCTAACGGAACGTGCTGAACCAGAACATCTGGAGGGGGAACTGAAATATCTTGAAGTGACCTTGAGATTGAATGGATACAGTGCCTCCGAGATCAGGAGGATCAGATGGAGGATCAGATCAGAGGAGGATCAGATGGTTGCACGCGCATATCTACGGTTTATCCCTAGGGTCACGGACAGAATTGGAAAACTATAGGATAAACACGACATCGAAACAGTCTTCAAACCCACGAGGAAGATACAACAAAGCCTCAGGTTGGCTAAAGACAAAAGAGACCTTTTATCAGCAGCAGGGGGTCTATCGCATGACGTGCACTTGTGGAAAGGTATTTTTCGGAAGCACCAAATGATCCATGGAAACAATACTGAAAGAGGCACTACAGACTAGGCCAAGCGGACAAGTCAGCTGTGGCAGAACACGCACTTAGTGAAGAAGACCACATAATTTTGTTCGAAAACACAGAACTAATTGCCCCCAAACCAAGATGAGCTATTACAATCAGTGCTATCTCTCATTTCTTTGAGAACAGCATTGTAACCTGCTTCGGAATGGAGCACACCAACCGTAGAAGTTTCAAGTAAACGCTGAGACCCCGTTGAATGTCCATATTGACGAGCATAAGAAAAAAATACATTAGGAATGGATTAACAAGAAGGATGAGTGGTTCAGAAGAGGATTCATAGAACCTACATACCTTTATAATGAACAATTATGCATTCACCTAAATCAGAACCGCAACATGTGGAAAAAGAGAGAAGTTAAATCATTCAGTTCATTAATGGTCTTTCGATAGCCGGGCGGTTCGAAGTGGGTGCTTTGGTCACTCAGTCAATCGGCCGATGTGTAAGTCGATGGTTCAAGCCCCAGGCTCAACGCTCGATCTCCACTTGCTATCGTCCAACCCGTTTTAGGAATCACACGTTCAAAGAAAAGACCTCGTTAGTCCAAATCTCGCACAAGTTTCGACTTCTGAGAGTTGTCGTTCGTAGGGGCGCGATAGCTGGTTAAAGAAAAAAGCATAATTGAAACGTAAACATATTAATGAATTATCTCCAAGCATCAAGAACGGGGTGATCATCATTCGAAAGCGAATATAGATACTATCTCTCTTGTAGACGTGTCGATGCTATAGATTTCGAATTTTTTCAAAAAATATACCACAGAAGGCGAAAAAAATGATTGATGATTTCTTCTTCTCCTCAATGGAGAAACTTCAGTATTGAACGAAAATAATACCAAATAAAAAACTATTTGAAAATTTACTGCTCACTTGATGAGTCAGCAACTGAAAATGCCTCTGCTTTTTAACACCCTGTAATTCAGTTAGAAAAATTGCTCGAAAGCAACGCTAAAACAATTCAGTACATCGTCGGAGAAACATGAAACATGTCGATTCCTGAAAATATTTGTACCGTCTTTCAGTAAGTCCAGAACAGTAACATTAACATTTTTTACGTAGACATTCATCAAGCGAGGCGTTCCGACGCTACATCATTAATTACCGTAGCAGTTAAGCCATAATCGTAAACCGCTATCTGATGGAACGAAAAGTAACTTATTTGGAAAGAAGCTCCGCAAAACTACCAGACTTTTATCAACAATGACAAAGACTAATGCCTCGGTCGACCGGTCAGGAAATGGAAAATGCTTTCTAGAGTTATTTCAGTTATTTAGTGTAAATGGAGAGTTCCAGATAATTGAATCAACCTTATACAGTACGTTTTTCTCAGCTAATCTGAGATTTCAATGTAGTGATCGTAATTGTTTTTTTTTCAATTTTCAGATACACACTCTTTCACAATCTGGAGAATTTTATAGTTTTGTAACTTCTATCAAACTTTCATTCAAGCGAACACATTTTTCTATGCGCCTTCTATTATTTCCTCCAACTCTTGTCAGTTTCCTAGGTGTGATTTTTTTACACGCTCGTATAATTCTTGCATGGAGATCTTTCCAACTTGTTGGGTTATCCTTATGAACTTCATTTTTCAACGTTCCTCATAAATGAAGATCAGTGGAGTTAGATCTGGGGATCATGGTGGTCATACTATGAGAGGGCAACTGGGTCCTTTCCATTTCATAGGTAGGTTTTCATTGAACCAAACCCTTGTTATGCCACTATTGTGAACAGGTGAACCATATAACAGGTATGAAGGTAGTTCGTTCAACACAACGGAAAATGCATTTTCGAGAAAACCAACAAATAGTCGTCCGTTTAGATTTTAATCGAAAAAAAATGGCACGATAATATTTTCTTTCAAAATGATAATAATAACGTCCTTTATTATTTACTCTTTTAATACATTTAAATAAAAAATAATGCTTTACAATATGTTCAACAAAATAAAAGGCCAAGTTCAACTCGGCAGCGGAGAGTGATACTCTGTTATTCTTCCATTTAATCCTATGCGTACCTGTTGAATGATACAAAAGAACAATGTATAAAAAAATATTAAAAAATGTCTATACAGTTTTTGCTGAAAGCGGCAGTTTTCAACCTTGTTATGTGAAAATAATGAATAAAAACCTACTGATAAGTCCTGAACAAATAATTTTTGAGTTGGGTTTTGAAAGTTTGGATACTTCTTGATTTGAAATTTGGCGGAATGAGATTGTATATCTTGCAAATCTGGTAACTGAACGATATCCTGAAGAGTTCAGTTTTGAATGGGGGTGGGGACAATATTCCTCGATGTCTAATATTGACATTATAAATATCAGTGCCAAATGTTATTTTCTGATGAAGACAGGAAGGTCTTCCGGTAAGAATGATTTTATGAAAGAGATTTCCAGAATGTAGAATCCTTCTGTTCTCCATATTTAACCAACCCCTTTCACATATCTTGTTGGAAATTCTTTCTCACTTCCTCATTCCATATATTAACCGAAAGCAAGAATTTTGTATCTTCTGAATTCTTTGTTTATATTGATTGCTTAAATTTGGTCCATAAACGGAGTCCGCATAATTGAACACATTAACTTTATGAGATATTTGGTCTCTACAATTCACCAACCAATTTGGATATTGTTCAGCCTCATCACTGTATAAGATATACTGTCAGATGATTTTCCTCGATCTATAAACAATACTCCATACGGCAGATTTCACTCCCTTCGTGCAAAGTATGTAGAAATTTGGATTTGAACGCATGCATTTTATGCTTCTTTATACACCTTCATATTCCACTGCGGCTCATATTGAGTTGAAGCGATACGTTTCTCAAACTAAATCTAGGATCACTTTGATAAATAATCCGTCAATATGTTGTTTCACAATTTTTCCGTCTTCCGTTACGTGACCGGTGCTCATGAAAAGAGTATATATATTTTATGGAGAGTTCCAGGTTGTCTTCAATTGAATTCAGCGGCCGCTTCACAATAATACCTCACGCCTTCACCAATAACAGAAAATAATTTGTTTCTTGTGACAGACGTGCGATATTGAACTTTGTTAATCAAAATGAGCTGATATCATTCAAAATAGGAACTTCAGAAATATAAAATATGAACAGTAACTCACGAACAGGAAACAACTGGAACACAGCAACAATACACAACACAAACACAGGAACCATGGACACAATGCGTATGAAACACTGCAGAAGCAACAGGAACAACAGTGGTGAAAGGAACAACAATACTAGAAACAATACTGTATCTGTAGAGTAGAGAGGGTGGGTGTAGACCCACAGCACTTAGGCCACATGTGACCCATTGTACATCCTCCCGAGAAGTTGTCCTTCTAGGTCATCGTCCATCTTGTCCTTCTAGGTCATCGTCCATCCTGTCCTTTCCAGGAAGGTGGTCAGGTCACTAGGAGACCTCTTCTTTATATTGGCAGGTGTAGGCCAAGACGCGTCTAACACATTCTCTCTTTAGCAACCTTGATTTGCCTCACGGTGGCCTCCGCGTAGGTTTTAGAAAGTGCAGCGACATTACTGTCATTGTGCGGCTTCGTTGCTGTTGTTGCACGGATGAGGTAGCTTTCCTGCAGGAGCAGCCGGTTCCTTGTCTTTCTTCAAGGTGGAGCTTTTGGCGCCCGCCGCAGGAAGTGCCTTTGTTGTTGGAGGTGGAGTGTAGGGGGAGGAGGGTGCACTTATAGTTGCTGCCACTCCTGTCTCCTTCGCTCTCTTTCTCCTTTTGGCTTTGGCGCCGCTAATGTGCTTACGCCTTTGCCTTCGTATTACATCACGAGGTGATGTACTATGTCCAGCCTCATTCCAAGCGGTAGATTGGAATGGACTTTTCTGTTCTTCCCCAGCCACCTCCTTAGATTGAGGTGAGCACTTCTGTCTAGCCTCGAGATTGGTTTTTGTTGTTTTTATTTTTGTGCTTGTTTCATTCATGTGTATTCCAACGAGTAACAAGGGAAGAGTTGGTCACCTCAGGCAGAGCCCCGCATTACCAGAGGTAGGCTGATTATAATGAGGTTTCGCCCAGTTTCTCAAGGGGATCGTTCGTAACCGCATATCACCCTGAGGCCATTCAGCTGTCGGCACGTTTCCTTACACTTTTGCTTGGGTAGGCTGGTCCACGATGGCATGTTTTGCAAAGGCTTTTGGAAAGTTTTAGTTCTCCTCACCCTACTTATTTCTGCCACTGACCAGGAGTCCGGCGACCCTGTCTGTTAGGCCACATTGGCTTCCCGGACAGGGCCACCAGTCCCCTGATTGTTTCCCTATCCGCTATCTGGGGACGCGCCCGATAGGTAGCCCAACCCACGGGCTGTTCTGGGTTCGATACAATAAGATATTTCAACAATATTGTAAGTTGACAGTAAATATCAGTGAGCAACTTCCTCACATCCAAACAAATACGTGAAAATGTCTGCATCTTTGATATCTGAGAGTACTCTCCATATAAAATGAAGGGGTTTAGGTTTTGGAAGCGAACTATTTTGCTCGCTAGTATGTTTTACCGGAAAAATGGGGTTTTCACGAGTGGCCGGCAGTGTATATTACTTTGGCCAACCCCATTTAGGTCGTAGATGTATTTAGGTAGTTGGGTATTTTCATCAGTCCTAAAAATTTTATCATTCTACCTCTATTATTTCGGAAGATACATGTTTCCATGAAAAGTGAGACAAATTCGGATTCATCAGAACTGAAATTTTTCCAAGAGAAAGTGTATTTGTAGTAACTTGGTAGTCCTGATCACGAATCTGAAGGAATTTTGAGCCTATTTTGCCCCCTAGTATATTTTACCGTAAAAATGCATTGTTCCATCGCGACTGGCGGCAGTATGTAATGAATTTGGGCAACTCCTTTCAGGTGATAGGTGGATTTTCAGCATTTCCATCAGTCCTGAGAGTTTCATCATTTTACCTCGATTATTACGGAAGACACGGGAGTGTTTCCATAAGATGTGTGACACCCTATATTGTAATGAATCTGAAGCCGCCCCTGACCGATACGCCAGCCGACTCATCGAACAAATACATAACCTCACCGCGAAAGAATACAACCGCGAGTAAAAATCTAGTCGAGTACCGATTCGTCTACAAAATTCTCGAAAGGACCTCTACCGATATGAGCCCGTTTTCCCGACCCAAAAGGGTAGTTCAGAAAGTGAATCAAGCGGCTAAATAACAAATTCTAATAGTGGAAATGAATTAGGCGTTAGTTGCTAAGTGTTGTAATAAATAAATTAGTTTGTGATTATCAAAATATAATTAGAAATAAATTGTTTAAGACAATGAAGAAACGAGAATTGAAACTTTCTATGTATTTTACCACTTTTATTTGTAACTAACGTTACTGCAGTTTTGTCCTATAAGGACATTTTCAAACTCATACATTAAAAAACATAAAAAGTTTCAATTCTCTTTTCTTCATTAAGATCTCCTACCACTTAGTGAAGGCTAGATCCATCAATTTATTATTTACGACAGTTAATTCATTAATTTGCCACAGTATATTGCATCGCAAGCGCATCAAGAGGAAGTTTAATCCTCCTCTTGAAGATGATCACTTGGTGATCGAAACACGTGTCGAGGTGTTGAAATAACGGTTTGGTGTTGGGAAAAAACTCCAGTAATATTCATGAAATTTCAAATTCACTTCATTGTTTTGTACTAATTTTTTCTATCACAATCATTTTGCAATGTTATTCAAAGAAAAAATCACAACTTGATAAATTATAGGTCCTAAAGAAGCTTTCCATCAAAAGCAAAAGCTTGGCAAAGTAAAGCAGATTTTTTATTTTGGTTATTGACTGATAGAGTCTGTTAATTGATTTCAATCTGTTTGTCTGTTCTTGAATTAATTTCATGACTTCCTCTTGATATAATTCACTCTATTGATAACGTAAGCTTCCACAATATGCTTTTGTATGATTCATGCAGAACTATATGAATGAAGGTAAATTCAATAGACTTGGAACCCGTGGGAGAAAATACCTGTATCTGATGAAACACTTTTTACACACACCAGCACTAGAGCATTGTCTCTCGACTTGCGTTCTGCTAACCAAGTTAGCATCATCAGAAAATCACCAAAATAAGTTCAAGTGATCACTTGTTTCAACGGAAATTCATTATATTTTTTTCTATTACAGAAAATGCAACGAGGGCGTGTTCATCAAATGCAACCTGGCTGAAATCAAATTATTCGATGTGTAGGGAAATAATCACCTTACCTGGAGATGTGGAGACACAAACTAAAATATACGTCGCAGGATATACCTTAAGTTTAATAACTTTAGCGATAGCTGTCACTATTTTTACCTGTTTCAAGTGAGTATTGTCATGGAGTAATAACATATTTTGATTGAGAAAAAATGAGAAATATTCATCAACGGTCGTGAAATCAAATTCGAAAATTATTTTCCACTCCGTCCTTTATCCACTTAAATGTGTCGATGATATTTCATTTTACGCAGAAACACTGACTTGCACTCAACAAATAATATAATGGTTTACTGATAATATTTACCAGCAACTTTTTCATTATAACTATGGTAATGTCGGCAAATATTTGTTTCAGAGAATTACGATGTTTACGAAATACAATACACATGAACCTTATGTGTTCTTATATGTTGACATACTGCATGTGGATTTCTACATTGATATTCGTAAGTATATATCCATTCAACAATGATAATGTTTGAACAAATCCAGACACAGGCAGTCAATACAATTACTATCATCAATATGAGATGTATGTTTTTAATGAAACATCAGTCACTCGAAATCATTTATTAACTGACAGGTAGGGTAGGGAGGGAAAATGGCGGTTACCTAAGGAAAACATGGTGTATTTTTTAAATTGTTTATTATAAATCATAATAAGGAAAAGTAACAAATTCTTCTATTATCAAGTAATCAACAATTCAACAACAAAAGCAACTATTTTTGACCTACTAGTAGTGAAAAAACATTTAAAAAATACATGTTGGAGCGGCATTCCCCATGACTTTGGGTAATACCGCTTAGGGTACGGGGTAATGAGATCAACCTTATATTTTATTTTTGGACACATAAATCACAGATGTATCCATCTGGCGAATCCGATCCTGAACATATAGCATGAGCCCCAGTCCGCAGATTGAATAAATTCAATATTTACAAAATGAGCATCTTTCGGAAGAAATCCAAAAACAGGTCAACTTTAATTTTTGACGGCCCGTTTCATGATATTCATATGAAAGACGTTTCGTCACCGGTGTTGGCGTGATGACGTAATCGACAATTTTTTTAAATGCAAACAGGGGTCATGTGGCACCTCATTCAAAAGGTCTACTAATCATCTATTCAACGGTATAACCATGCCAATATTCATTTATACAAGGTGAATCAAAACATGTTATTTATTGAAGTACAATAAAATTATAATAAATGTTCAAATTGATGACCTTCAGCTATGATGCAATGTGAAAGCCGGGCACTGAATTCATTTCTAACGTTTCCGAGAACTCCGGGGGTTATTTGTGCAATCTCCGCTCTGATGCGTTCCTTCAACTCTTCTAAATCATTTGGTCGATTTTGGTAAACTTTACTCTTCAAGTATCCCCATAAAAAAATTGAATATCATGAGATGGGCCGTCAAAAATTAAAGTTGACCTGTTTTTGGATTTCTTCCGAAAGACGCTCCTTTTGTGAATATCGAATTTATTCCAAACATTTGCATCGTACTGTATAATAATACATCCATAATACATCATCCACATTCATTTTGACATCACTGTCAACGTTGCAAAGGTGCTCTTCATCTTCACTCTCTGAAGAACTTTCTTGTGAAATTTTTCTCTTGCAAGTTTTCTCTTTCAAATGTTTGTTCTTTTCTTTGCCAACTCTTTTTGGTCTTGATTCATCATCTTTTCCAATCTTATTGAGTTTCGCAATTTTTTATAGTAAATAATTTCCATAGGTCTCGCAGTTAATATGGTAGCATGTTGTTTTTGCTTTCTTTGACCTGCTTAATTGATGGATCTGCCAAAGGAGATGTATGTCTTAGAATTATAGCCATACCATCAGACTTCGCATCTTCAAAATTATGAACATTTGGGAATAGGTTTTCAGCGATTTGCTTCGATTCTTGTGCCATCAACGACGCTGCCAAAAAATCTTGATCAGTGAAAACATTCGGGTTCAATGGGTAAATTCCCGTGGCTCAAAGTCCAGATTCTGCTTTACTTATATTCACAACTTGTACTTATGCTTTATTGAAAAGACCTGCTACATCAAATGGAATTATTTCAGACACTAAAAGTACCTTCATATGCCTGTTGCATTCATGCCTATAAAGCTTCCAGCGGCCCATTGTATGACACATTCAGCGGCTGTGTTCTGTGAGAACTGTGTGGTGGAATGGTAAGCATTGTGATATGGTTTTCCCTACAAAAATTGAAGGCTTGAAGGGAAATGGGAAATGTGACTGATGTGATTGTCCGGAATTAACAACACAGGTGATTCTTGGGTCGGCCCAGCAAATTCTGTGAAATGTTTGACCCAAGTGACAAATAAGTCTTCGTTTATCCAGCCGTTTTTAGAGTTGGTGTATATTGCACCAGCTGGTCCATCTTTTTCTAATGATGGCATCATTCTCTGTCTGGCAAAAATAAACATAGGCGGTATGAAGTTTTCGGCTGCACTTATCGCACACATAACTGTTATGTTGCTTCCTCGTTCGCCGCTTGAAACAGACCCGATTATACTTTGTCCTTTCTCGGCGAGCACTTTTCCAGGGTCTATCACTGTGGTGATATCAGTTTCGTCTGCATTGTATATATTTTTGGGAATAAACTTAAGTTTTTTCCCTAAGTCGCCTAGTTTATCATAGAAATGAGTTATTTCTTTTTTGTTGAAAGCATAAATTCTATTCAAGCTTATCGCTTCAGCTTTGTGTATAGAAACCGAAGGATTGCGTCTCATAAAGGAGTGCACCAAATCCAATCAGGCTGTTTTGCTGCTTTGATCTTAATTGTTTTTGATATTGTTGAGCTCAGCATATTTAAAAACAAGTTTGCGCGAAACTGCGACACTGAGTCTGTAATATGCTCATGTTTTAGTCGATCCCTCGAAGTATTAAATGGTATGTTATATTGTTTTGCGGCTTTTCTTTTCGACAAACCTCCTTAAAATGCAGTTTTAGCATTTTGTAGGTCTTCTTCGGTCCAAGCCGCTTTAGCAGTGGTCTTGTGATATTTCTTGGCATATCTACAACAATAAAAATATAAATCACTAAGGGGTAATGACACTCAGATGAGCGATATAACCCCAAACGGTCATTTTGTAATAAATTTGAAATTATAAACAAACATACACAATTTTTGGAAAATGATTGCAATAAGTATAATATCTGAACAAAAATTAGATCTGCACGACCGCAAATGAAAAAACACACTTTATTATCCTTAGATGCGAGCTGACTGTTTGCAACTTTACTTCTATACGGTGGCAACGCGCTTCACGCAACGTAATGTGTTACTACTTTCCAATTTAACAGAATCACAGAGGTGGGCCCCAATGAGCACTATTCCCCCTCCCATTCCTACATAAAATTTCTAAGAGAAAAGTTTTTTAATTTTTATTTCTACTGCTACGTAAAACCTTTTTTGTTTAATAGCAATGGTTTGAAAGTGTGAAAGAATCATGAATTGAAATATATTGAAAACAAAATAAAACTGTAATGAATATCGGTGAACCGTATATTGAGAGAGCTATATTTTATGAAGCTAGCAGCTTTCCATATTAAAATACACGCTTGCTCAATTGTTAAACTACCCAATCATGAAAGGTGTTTTTCGTAGAATAGTTAATATTCTGTTTTGCAAAGTAGATACAAAATATGCTCCCAACAACTGTCGGCTAATTGCTCTACTACCAATAGTGTCCAAAATCAAACAAAATTGTTACAAAGACCCCACGAATTACTTGAATTTTTTTTTTCAAATATTCATCATGGATTTTTTGAAAGAAAAGGTACTGAATTAGCATTATCGAATTCCACTATCGATGTACAAGAGAGCATTGACAAAAGTTTAAAAAACTGACTCAGTTTCAGACATATCCAGAGTGCTCGTTACCGTTTCCAAAAGAATTCTACTGAAGAAGCATATACCAGAGGTATTCCTATTGATTTGACAGTTATTATAGTGCTATGGTGGAGCTTGATGGAGATTTAGACGGATTGAGGCGAATAGAAAATGGTGTACAACAGGGATTAGTTTTGGGTCCAGTTTTTTCTCGCAGTTGTCACTAACGATACGGATATATACTTTTGCTAATGACACTGCCCTTCTCTACTTCAAATAAAAAAAAATAGTTGTTTACAATAACATGTTCTGTGACCTTAATATGACTTGGAACTAGTGTCACACAATGAAATACATTTGAAAAAACTAACTATAATAATTTCCCAGCTCGAGACAAAAACCATTCCAACTATACACTAGGATTATATAAATTGGATTCGGAGTATGAAGATTTTAGACTTTTGCTACTCTACTGATCGAATATAACACACGAAATACTTGAAAAGTTCTCAAAAAGTTTCCATCTGGCAATCGGATTTATAGTATCGAGTAGTTTTGAAGTGATGACAAATTCATATTTTTTCAATCAATTCATTATTTTTATTTCCTGCAGGTGAATTACGCCAACAATACATCGATGTTCTGTGTCTTCAATGTGATGTTACTCCATTACTTCCATATAACTACATTTTTCTGGATGTTTGTTGAAGGTAAGCTGATTGTAAATGTATTCCAATATTGTTAAAAATATCACTTTATTGTCACTGTAGCTGGTGAAAAGTCAAATATCACTCAGTTGAAGGATGCTTTTCAGAAAAATTCATTTTTTGCGACCGCACAACTTAAATGGCTTTTTCGGAAAATCAAGGTGCAAAACGAAAAAAAATATTCAAAGAATAGGGAACAAGAAATTATCGAACAATGGGCATCATGAGAAGAATATTTAAAAAGTCTACCAGACGAATGAAAATTCTGTGCATGAATCGATACATCAAGGCTCTGATAACGTGTATTCATATGTACTAAATCAGTAAAAGAGGTTCAACTCGAAAACACCAAAAAATAAATACAGGGTTATTGAAAAATTGGGAGAAAAACCAAATGATAAATGTTCACCGACTATTTCCAAAACGGAGAAAAGGCAGAATGATTAGAGAGTGGAATTGTAAAAAATAGTGATTCATGAAAAATTCCATTCAGAGTTCAATCGAACATTGGTATAGTACGCGCAAACTGAGAAGAGATTTTGATGCGCATTAAAAACCAAATTTTAACCGCCCCAGAAGGTAGCTTTTGGTCACACAAACTGATGTCAATAATATATTGGCGAAATATGACTAACGTGGGGGGAGTTTTTCAACAAAGAAAGATTTTACGTTTCTGCGCTGACTCATCTTATTTGGTGCGTGCTGTACTAATCCATGAAAAGTAAAAAGAATCACAAAAAAATAATGAGAAAAATAAAAAGACAAGAATGAGTACTTTGAGTGAAGAAAGGCTGAGGTCATCTATTAGAATCGCTTTGAGTAATTTTTTGATGATGCCAGCCTAGTTAATGAATTACATATCCTCATACATTTCTGTATTCTCGATTTAGCTGAATATTTCGTGAATGAATAACTATCCCAACTGAACTCCTAACTTCACTTCGATTGAATAATTAGCAGATTTCGATATTTCTTCTTTCATTCCAGGACTCTACCTCTACATTCTTGTCGTGAAAACGCTGACAAGGGAGAGTTTCAAGCTAAGGGTGTACGCGTGTCTTGGCTGGGGTAAGTTGATGGTATAATTTCACTCAAGAATACTTTTATTGAAAAGAGAACATTACATCAATTCACACTCTCAAATGATTTTTGAAATTTTATAAGATGAGTTACAAAGGCAATAAAAAAAAATTGCATCCTCATGGTACACGAGGATGATGATCATATAATATAAATTGATAGAAAAGGATTCAGCATAAGGATAAATACATCTGCATTTTGAGGCGACTTCAATTGGATCACAAAAACTACAACTAGTCAGTATATGTGTTTGCTTAACATGCTCAAAACCCTCAGATTATGTTAACACAACAAACGAAAAATCATCGG
This sequence comes from Leptinotarsa decemlineata, assembly GCF_000500325.1. Classification (NCBI taxonomy): domain Eukaryota; kingdom Metazoa; phylum Arthropoda; class Insecta; order Coleoptera; family Chrysomelidae; genus Leptinotarsa; species Leptinotarsa decemlineata. The sequence goes on along the minus strand of NW_019291516.1, from coordinate 54,224 downwards.
ATGTCTTGTTCTTATAAATACGAAATATGTGCTCCACGAATATTATACACAAGCAAAACATACCTTCAAGACCCATTGTGAGTGCGACTGGATCTCCACTACAACTACTTGGCCAGTATAACGTAACCACTAACACATTAAGCTCAGAGCATTTCTTCAGCCTCATAAAAACATTTGTCAAAGTCTGGACATTGAATCCTAGCACTTCAACAAACCACTTAATGAAGCTCTGAAGCAAATAGCCATGAATGATAACTTGCAACCTCTCATTATCGAATTCTCAGCCCCTGCTTAAAAAAATATTTCAGTTTCAGCAACAGACTTTATAAACAAACAGAAGGTGCTCCAGTGGGTTCCGCATCATTACCTGTCATCTTCAACCTATTCAGGAGCTATTTCAAAACCAAGGCTTTGAACAACGCCACGAAGAATCCCAAATTATGTCTGAGATATGCGACAATATTCTAATCATTTGGCCTTGTGAAAAAGAAGAACTCGAACTTTTCGTGACATACCTGAACCAATCTAGTATATCTCATCGATGGAAAAAATTAACAAGATCATACGAAATGACGAATCCAGCACACAGTCAATAGGAAACCAATATGTACTAACATATACTAACATCACCATCCAGCATGAATACAAGTGGTAGCCAACAGCCAAATCTGAAAGCCTAACAGATGGAGGCACGAAGGAACAAGACATGAAAGATATACAAAAAGATCTTCAGCGGAATGGGTATTAGAATCATACAATTCATAATGCAACACACTGCAGAAAGGAAATAATTGATGAAGAAAACAGACACAAAATGAATATACGACCTCCTGTCGTATGTTACCCTTATTTGGAATAACGCAATCAAGAAACGTGTAAAGTCAAGAGCTATTGCACTCAATATTTCTAAGGCCCTTTACCGTGTGTGGCATGAAGGTCTGCTGGCAAAACTTCGATGCTATGGCTTGTCGGCTCATTTTTGTGTGAGGCTCTCCAACTTCCTGAAGAGACGTTTCCTGCAAGAGGCTCTTCAACCCTCTTTTTATTGTATATCAACGACTCATTGAAGAACACAAAGATTCCAATATATTGCTTAGCTGACGACAGCACACTTGTCTCATCATTTCATATGGATTCCAGGACATCAGCTGCGGATGTACATCTTCACCGGCAGTAGGAGGTTGCATATCTTAATGAGAATCTGGAAGTGATTTCGAATTGTGGTGAAGGTAACCAGGTTCAATTCAATGTCACAAAAACTTAGGCATTGGTTTTCTCCAAAAGTATAAATAACTCCGATCTGGATATACCCACTAATGTCAGAGCAGATAACTCCGCTTTCTGCTTCGATGAGTTTTTTCAGGGTTAAAATGGACACCAATATGTCTTGGCACAATTATGTTGCTGGAATTGCAAAGATTGCTTCTCAAAAGGTTGAAACACTGTTTTGAAACGAAAAACTGTACACACATCAGCAACTTTTGATGCTTCATAAAGCTCAGATCAGACCTTCTTTGGAGTTGTTCTGATGTATAGAGCTCCGTCCCTGAGAATACCCTGAATCTGCTGGATTCCACCCAGAAAGGAGTCATCCGCCTGATTGAGATTTATTTCTTTGCATGACCTACACATCTCCGCAAAGGGTTTATTTGAGAATCAATTGTTTTATTGATTTCTTTGGAAAATCCTGTATCAGGAGGGTTTGTTTTTTTATAACTGTTCATGAACAAAACCATCTTAGTTTTGGTGAAAAAATATTTTTTATATACTCAATCATTTACATCGCTCAATGACTTCATTAGAATCATTTTTTCATCTAATATATCATTTACGGGTATCAAATATGCATATTTCCTGGTATGAACAAAAGAATAATGAATATCTAACTGCTTATTTTAATATGCTCAAAGGGTACGTTCGTACTCATTGTGTAAAACAGTTTTTGATAGGTAATATTTGATGATATGAAAATTGATTATTCATTATAATTGATTTTCTGAAATTCATGTTAATCAAAGACAATTTTGTTACTTGTTCATTGGTCCTTTGAAGTGGAGATAATTTTACTGTATTGATAACGCATGTCAGATGATTTATTGTATTTTTTACAGGACTTCCTTTGATTTTCATCGTTCTTTGGGCAGTAGTGAAATGGTTTATACCTTTGAGCAATCAGTCACCAAATTCAGTAAGTATTAAGATGTTATATGATGGAATTGGCCGACAAGTAACACTTTGAAATTTCCACTGGTAATTTTACAAAATCGCAACACGTGTTTTTTTGTGCATCAGCTTCTTCAAGCGTTTTTATACCATCTCACAATGAAGTGTTTTTGTACCAATATTACATACTGTGTATTGATCGTTACTTTTTAATTTGTAGATTTGATGGTTACTAATTTCAGTTATGATTTTTTTCATTTCGAATACAAATTATTTAGAGCTAATCAACCAAGTTTGTAGGTTTAGTGCCTGTTCCTAGAGTGAAGTATATTTTTTCATTAGTTACTTTATAAGTTGGAATATAGACAACATGATAAAGAAACGCTCATTCTAGTTACACAAAGGCGACATTAATATCATTGCTTCATTGCTTCTGGTCATCGGTGGACTTCTCAGTAAACATGGCCAAAAAAAGTAGACTGCGCATATAGTTGCCTAAGAACTCAATTAGCACAAAAACAAGTGAAGAATTAATTGAGGTAATATTCCTCAGGAAAAGTAGCTTTTTTGTGTGTGAGTGGAAATATCAAGCCAAATTTTCACATTATCAAAAATTCGTTTGGATGGGTTAGGGGAATTTTCAGGGTTTTTTTTCAAAAACGTCCTTCTTTGAAAAAAAATGTGTACCTCAATAGTGAAACTTGGTCAACTAGACTGAAACTACCCATAGAATATAGAGTTGAGCCATATTCGAACGATAACAACGATCCCATTTCCCAATCTAAAAATTTTCAGGTCATAGAAAGTAAATAAGGCAATAGTAGTGACACAAGTACTGAAAACTGTTTCGTTCCTGAAGGACGCTTTTTTGAAGTTTGAAGACTTTTTCAGTTTCGCACAAATTTGAATTTGTAACCCTTGACTATATGTTTTTGTGACTTCGTCTGACGTAAAAGGTAGAGTTTTGAAGGTGGTTGACAATGTTGAGTGAAGTATTTCATCAGTTCGGACTTCCGTTGTCTAATATATGAAATTCCCAAAAACATCAATAAAACTTAAAAAGAATAGCTGAAAATAATAATTATATTGAGCAAAAACAACCCTGAAATGAAATTACAATGAAATAAATAACAAGTAAAAAATGGAACAATTAAAACAAGAAATGAAAAA
>NW_019291516.1:14714-50868 GCF_000500325.1 Leptinotarsa decemlineata | reverse complement strand
GAAAGAAAAAATAAATGAATTGAACTATAATTCTGAAGTTATTGCAACAAACAGTATAAATTACTCTTTGTAAGTCGAAACCTGATTTTGTGACTTATTTTGTGAATTATTTGAAATATTGCATTGTCGATGCTTCTCAATCTGAATTGTAAAAATAATATTGGATTTCTAATTCAGTCTATTTTCGATACATTTTTTCAATACTTCAGATAAATTGTAGATTGGTCGATAGTTATCACAGAGTATTTATTGTGATCATATTCAAATTGACAAATGATGAAAAATCGTGAGTAGGCAAAAAAATTGTTTTTTTTTAGTTCAAAATATTCTACAGTTGAAATCGACTGTTTCTTTGAATCTCTCCTCTTTGTCAATAGTCGAAATATCTCGAAAAATGGTCTCCAATGAGAGTAGTCATTTATAAAACAATCTATGGTGTGAGAAATGGTGCTTTTAATAAATATATAATATTCTACATACCCTCCATTCGTTTTATTTTTACGCTAAATACACCCATTTGTCTGTGTTGGAATGAAAACTTTCCCGAAAAACAGATTAATTCACTGGAAAACTCATTCTAATATCTCGTGTGACGTTGAAAAATTTAATATTCAGATTCAAGTGCTGCTTTTGAAATATTAATTCAACTAATCTGACGTCTTGTAGAACGACTTAATCCGTGGAAGATTTGTTTTTGAAATTGCGGTACACTGCATCGCTTAACATCTCTCACTCAAGAACAGACGTCGTGTTGTGCCATTTCCCCGCAAAGTTCAATGGAGACTTCTATTTCTGACTTTCCAATTTCAACTTATGTTTCTAGCTATCATTCCTGAACAGCTAATTTTTAACATACTTTTATGACATTCAATAGATAATTGAACGTACCAAAGTAGGAATGTTCGGATATTTGAATTATACAGGATGTAACTAAAAAAGTGTTAAACATTTAGGGAGGTGAATCTTCATCGAAAAAAAGATAGAATCTTTCATATACAGAATTACGCAACATATAGAAACCACTAACACTGACTCATTCAAATATTTCAGCCTGGTAATATTTGCTATTTTGGAAAAATTTCACATTTCATGAATTTATCAATCAAACTTCCATCATTCACCAAGAAACATTGTCAACCACTCTCAAATGAATGATTATTATTAGGGTTTCTCTAAAACAATCTTTCAGTTTCTTTCTTGGAGAACTGACAGAAAATTTGTTTGTTTATTTAAATTGTACGACCTTTTGAAAAAAACTTTTTTGAGATTGAGCTGGTTTTTCAATCAGATTAGTTTCAAGGAGTATAATTCTATGATCTGAGACATAATTATCCAAAACATATATGGTTGGTTCTGGAATATTAGTGAAAATGTGGTCAGTGATACTGAAGGAGTTATCATTTAATCGGGTAGGCCACTCCACATTCGAACTGAGTCCAAAACTGGGTAACAAATTTATCAGCTCGCGTAAAAACAGTATTATCTTCTGCCAATTTCTCTTTTATGGATTTCACGTCAAACGGTCATAGCCATGAACAAAGAAGAATACGTGGAAGAAGACTTTTGACTTTTTAAATGCTGGCATGTACGATTTCTCACGACCCCACCCATTTATATCAGAAAGAAGTCAAGGAAACTTTGAGAAATATTCATTGTGTCAAGGATGCAACGGAAAAATTTAGGTCGTTTGTCATGAACCCACAACCACCTAAATTGTATTTGTTGGTTAAATTACACAAAAATAGCTACCCGATAAGGCCGGTAGTTTCTTTCGTCACAGCTTATTCAGTTGAAATATCCGAACAACTCATTGCAATTACTCAAAACCACACCAATGACAAATCAAAATTCTGTTTCAAAAATGTATACCATTTGATCAATGAAATTCAATATATTACACTCCCGGATAATGCCAAATTGATTTCATTTGATGTAAAAAATGTATTTCCCAGTATTGCTCCGAATGAAACGATTACTCTGGTAGATAATCTATTGGACGAAAACTCTATCAATCTGGTAGTGAAAATAAAATATTAGACTTGCTTAGGGTGTATTTGTCACAGAATTACTTCCAATTCAATGCAACTTTTTACTCATCCTGCAAAGGTCTCATAATGGGAAACCTACTTAGTCCTATTCTAGCAGATATTTTCATCGACGATTTGGAGAGAAAAATTCACAATAACCCACTGGTATAGATATGTAGATGGTATCCTGGTATGTTTCACACGAACGAACAGACAGTTGACTAACTTATTGAATTTCATCAGTTCTTTCCATCCTGCTAATATATTTACAATGGAGATGGAAAAGGGCGACTGCTTTCAAAACCAACAACAACTCAGGCATGCACATTAAGAATAACAAAGTTAAAAGTTCAGTTTAAAAAAAATCAGGAGTGTATAAATTATCGTGTGGGTCATGTCCGATGTTTTATATAGGTCAAACTGGAACAGCATTCAAAGCTCGCATAAAGGAACACAAATATAGATTTCAGAATGCAAAAATAAATTCCACACATGCAACTCATTTAATCACAGAAGGACATGTGTTCAACCATGAATACAAGCCCCTTCATTTCCGGAAGAAAGGTTTGAAACTGAACCTGTTAGAGAGTATGGAAATTAACAAATTATAAAACACTCAATATCTTATGAACGATCAAACTGAATTGAATAATTCGCCATTATTGACTCTGTTCATTTCCAGGTAAAAATAGTTAGATATATTTACAGGCATACTTTCGAAAAATTCATTGATATAGTTAAAGAATTCATACCTGACCTTTTCAAGTAGATTTATTCATTAGGCAGATGAGTGTGTAATAGGTTAGAGTATAAAGTGGTTGCAATTTAGAAGTAACTTTCAGTTTATGCTTGAGGAAGCTATTGTATAGCAAAACACGTGCGGTTTTGGTAAAACCCTTTATAGTGGAATTCATACATTTAACTGTATTAATTAGTTTTTAATATGGATTTTCACAAGTATCGGGCTGTTTTATTCAATTAATATCATTTGAATTGAGAAGAGGATACATTTAGTAGAGAATAGTTATCGAGAAGTTTGTTTTCCAGGTTTTTACTCCACCATCAATTACAACAAAAAAATCCCACCAAAATAATCACTTTCAAAACATGTACATTGTATAATACAATGTCGTTATATATACCCGTTGAATGAAATATAACAATCATTATGATATGAAAGAAATTAGTGCATTGTCTTTTGATGTTATTTAAAATGATGCTGATGAAGGGATAAAACTTTTGAGTACTTCAGAAATTGAATATTCTTCATCTGAATGACATTTTGAATCATTTTTTCGAAACACTACGTGATGAAATGTTCCTGTGAATATATTTGGAGTAATAACTGATCAGATAAAAGTGTTATCCGTTAAATTCAATGTTCGCGTTTGAAAGTAGTTATTTCAGCAAAAATTGTATTTACGATCTGCACATTTGTGTCAATGGTTTTTTTGAAGTAATTTCATGTCATTACCCCTTCGGAAGTTTCAATTTTTTCATTCGATCAAGGAAAAGTAGAAAGTAAAAAAGATTTTTTTTCAAAATCTCCCTTCACGATATTCCCTGTTTGATTCAATAATATTCAAGTTATTCCTTTGTTTTCAAATACCTGTTGGTTTGTCCAATGTAACTCTAGTCAGAGGAACTTGCAATGAATACGACATATGGCATTGATGTTATTCATGGGAAAAACATACGGATACAGTTTACTGTAATGAAAATTATCTAGCAGGAATGCTCAAGATTTTCATAATACTAGTAAAATATTTACAAAACAAAAAACAATGTCTTCCATATGGAAATTCTTGGAAAAACTGCTGTATTTCTGATTATTGTTTCTATATTGAGAACGATTCTGATATCCAAATATTATTCTCAAAAAAATATTTTTCAACAATATAGCCAGGTTTATATGAAATGTTGACTGAGTAAAAAAGACATTAGAACATAAGTTGATGAATGCGTAATTACCCAGTTTTTCCAGTGTCGATGGTTCATCTATCACCCCATCGATTGGATCTTCCAGGCACCTACAGTTATAGTCCTCCTCCTCAATCTTGGCTTCCTCATATGTATAATGTGGGTACTCATCACCAAACTACGATCTGCTAATACCTTGGAGACACAGCAGTACCACAAAGCAGCCAAAGCTCTTCTAGTACTTATGCCACTCCTAGGAATCACTTATGTCATTACCATTTACGCCCCCGTAACAAAGGCATCTTCCATCAATGTTTTCGAGTGGATCAGAGCCTTTCTTATATCTACACAGGTAAGTTTACGGTTTTTTGTATGTGAAATTTCAGAATGATAATCTCATTCAGATACATTTAGTTTTTCAACATCATTGTTTCATTGACTGATTTGAATTTTATTGTAGTTTTGCAATTAGGCTGACGATATATCATCAAACTTTACGTCTATGGAAAACATATTTGATTAAGGTATCTGTTCAAAAAATAAGGTGAACAATTTTCATTTTGTCTCTTATGCACTCTTTGATATGTCCTTGAACTCTATCAGCTATTCGGTTTTTTCTTGTCGAGCAAGTGCATTAAAGATCCTGGATCCTATATCGGTGAAACCAAGAGGCTGTTGAAAGTATGCACAATAAAATATACGTATGCACGTAAAAATCAGTTGATCGCGAAAAGCAAATCATGTTTGGACAAGTTGGTCCGAAACTGAAATCATATACAGAAAAAAATTCTGGTTTTGGAGAAAATTCAAAGTAGTTGCGAACATTTTGAACAACGTATCCAGTTAGGCTTGTATGGAGATACGCAACATATAGAAACCACTAACACTGACTCATTCAAATATTTCAGCCTGGTAATATTTGCTATTTTGGAAAAATTTCACATTTCATGAATTTATCAATCAAACTTCCATCATTCACCAAGAAACATTGTCAACCACTCTCAAATGAATGATTCATTGTTTTTATTTGTTTATTATTTTAATTGATGGTTTTTAAAATTCCATCAGTTTCTTGTTTTTTCAAAAATCTCATCCAAGTTATCAGATATTTTTGAATGTGTTATCGTGTTCCTCACTGAAATGTTTTGTGAAAAAATGTTTTCACTTACTATGAATACTGAAAGGGAACACAAAGGCTGACTTATTGCGTTTTCGAAATGAAAGGTTGTTTTTCTTTATTCTCCTGAGGAAAATTAAGCATGCTGTTTTGGTTTATTTTATTTAATGAAAATGTTCTCTCCGCCAAGTAACTTCAATATAAAGAATGTGAACCGTTTCAGGTTAATTATCTAAGCCAAGGGGAACTCGGCAACAACAATACAGGGCTGAATATTTAATTTTAGTGGATTAATGTAGGGATTACAACGTTATGAATAAATCCCCCAGATCTTACGAACTTAATTGGTATATCTTTCTTATCTCGACCTACTACATTCGGAAGAGCAGATCGAACGAGATGGGATTTCGATTTCAGTTTGCTCTCATTCGTTAAGTTTCAGTGGTTGGAAACAAACTTTCCGAATTCAATTATATGGAAATTGATTTCTGATTTTAATTAATCAGCGTAACTTTCACCTTGTCAAAATCTGAAATCGCTTTCATTGTATAGGAAGGATTGATTGTAGAATTTGAAACTATTGGGTTCTTGAAATTTTCATTGTGAAGAGTAGGAAATTTTGAAAAATTTCGAGCAATATGAGCAGGTTTCTAGCAATAATGTCAAAAAGCGGAATTATAAGTTTTCTGCTTCGATGAGTTTGTTGGGGGTTAAAATGAACACCAATAGTCTTGGCAAAATCATGTCGCTGGAATTGCAAAGGCTGCTTCTCAAAAGCTTGGAACACCGTTCCGAACCAGAAAATTGTACACAGCTCAGCAACTTTTAATGCTTTATAAAGCTCAGATCAGACCTTCTTTGGAATATTGTATGGAGTTCCACCCCTAAGATTTGTTTCTCTTTTATAGATACTTTCAGGAAAAGTGTTCAAGTGACTTGGCACATTTGATTCCACTAAGAGCGGTATATATTAGAAATACGAGACGGACTGTGACTGCTCCTCGTTTTGAGTTTCACTTCACTATTTGTGGACTCTTTCATTTGGAGAAGTACGTTTATGTGGAATAAACTTCCTGGGAAAGTTTTTCCAAATGTATTTATCCTCAATCGATTCAAATTAAATTTGGATCGCTAGTTTTGCACAGGCACCACTCTGTGAGCACCTTAAAGGTTTCCTGTAGTGCTTGTGTTTGTTTTTCACCTTTTTTTCTTTCATGTAATATGACCACATCAACTACGAAGGTTAATGGCGGTGTGGTACAATATATTTCATATAACAATTATACAGGGTGTAACTGAATAAGTGTAAAACATTTAAGGAGGTGATTCCTCATCGAAAAAGAGATAGGATCTTTCATATAAAGAAATTTCATTGGAGCATCCCTTGTTAAGATACAGCCCCTTGAAGGGGGTACATAAAATTTGTATAACAATTTTTTTCACAAGCACTAAAAAAGTTACAATTAACCTGACGTTTTGTACTACCAAAAAGACACTTAGCCAGAAATTTATTTGGTTTACCCCATGGTTGTAAGGGGTGGAAAACGCAAACCCTAAAATTTATTTACAATGTAACTTTTCATCTTATTATTTGCTTACCATTTCAAAATTCATTTCCGATAGCCTGTTTCATTCCAAACAAAAAATTTCTCTTAGATTTTTTGCCCAAAATATATATACGATAAGGATGTTATGTTTCATAGAAATTTTTTATCGTAATGAAATATGAATACACAAGTTTATAAATCAACAAATTTTTCAGCATTCGAGTCATGAGACATGACTTCAGAACATTCTTCTCCATCGGTTTTTGTGAGGCACTTGTTAGCTCAACAACATTGTATTTAAAGTTTTTCATTTTACCAAAACTTTAATGAACAGTTTTTGAAAGTTTCATCATTGAAATCGTCCGAATAAAACAAAAACACTTTTTTGTCATTTTTCAATAACAATAAATAGTTGCACGTTTTTTCAATTCTTCTACAGGACAACCCTGTTGTGCTTGTTGTTTGTCCTTAAAAAAATGATGTACGTGAAAGATTAAAAAAAGTGAAAATCATATAACCACATCAACTACGAAGGTTAATGGCGTTGTGGTACAATATGAGTCATATCACAAACATATTAAATATACAATATTTATAAATATCAGAAACTTTAGTGAAGTCTTGAAGTTATCCGTATTCAAGGCATCACTGAAATCTTCGTGTAGCCCTTTTGGTAACCCACCTCTCTATAGTCATGACACATCGTGATAATATGTTTCACGTATAACTCAATACATATGTTTCAATATATTTATTGACATATTTGATTTGATATAAAATACTTTCCATCCATTAATCAGCTCTGTGAATGTCGTTTTATACTGGGATCTTAGACTATTGATTTTTCACATATTTTGTGTGACTCAGAGTGTTCAGCAGAAATCAGCAAATACACTAAACGTTTATTTTATGAACTGACAGAACTGACAGTTCTGAAAAAATTTCAATGAAATAGATGACCAGGTTGAATAATAGGGTTCAAACAGAAACTGAACAATACATATTTTATATGAATTGCCTTCATGGCCTTTCTCCTCCTGGCCACGAGTTTGAACGTCAAACAAATTTCTTGAAATTGAGTCATATCACAAACATATTAAATGTACAATATTTATAAATATCAGAAACTTTAGTGAAGTCTTGAAGTTATCCGTATTCAAGGCATCACTGAGTTCTTCGTGTAGCCCTTTTGGTAACCCACCTCTCTATAGTCATGACACATCGTGATAATATGTTTCACGTATAAGTCAATACATATGTTGCAATATATTTATTGACATATTTGATTTGATATAAAATACTTTCCATCCATTAATCAGTTCGGTGAAGGTCGTTTTATACTGGGATCTTAGACTATAGATTTTTCACATATTTTGTGTGACTCAGAGTGTTCAGCAAAAATCAGCAAATACACTAAACGTTAACTTCATAAAATACTGACAGTTCTGAAAAAAATTCAATGAAATAAATGATCAGGTTGAATGATAGGGTTCAAACAGAAACTGAAGAGTAAATATTTTATATGAATTGCCTTTATGGCCTTTCTCCTCCTGGCCACGACTTTGGACGTCAAACAAATTTCTTGAAAGCTATTCGTATCGAAAGAGTATTCGGTGCCGTATGGTTTCTATTCTAGTCTGAATCACTGTTGAAGGCATCGAAAGAAGAAGAACCGAAAACGAGTAGAATCGAATAGAACCACGTAATGTATAAACCAGTTCTAAAACTGTGTGCATAATCATTGATGGGTATTATGTAACAGAAATATCCCACTTCTTTCCACTAGTTTCTACTTTTCCGTATAATCTGAATACTTAAAACAATTCATCAAATTTAATAGTCTTGTGAACAATTCATGTTACTTACAACTTGTTAGGAATCACACGATGAAAGGTAAGACCTTGTTAGTCCTTAGCTCGCACAAGTTTTGACTTTTGAGAGTTGTCGTTCGTATGGAAGCGACAGCCACGTTTGTTGCTAATAAATGTATACGCTTTAATGAAAGTTACCCAATATTTTTGTTCATTTGGAATCGAATCCTTTAAATTTATTTTGAATTATTCGTTTGAAATGAATGAATCGATAGAAAACATTTTTTGTTGCTGCTATAACAATTTGATAAAGTCGTTGAATAAATAGCTCAATATTTTTTTTTCATTCAACAACATTCACTTCATTCCCTTCCTAAATTGTCATGCAACCTTTTTTGATGATATCTTTCCCTACTTTTCAGTTCAGTTTTCCTCCATTCATTCTCCCTTTGTGACAAAAAGTACGTTTTTCATGTAGATAGTCAGAAGAAGCGGTTACACAACCATTTTTCCATAGAGTAACATAGTAAAATGTAATTATATATAAAAAAACACCACTCTTGAGAATATTATAATTTCACTTTAAGAACAGTTTTTTGTGTTTCTTTCCGCTTTCAATAGCATCAAATAATATCCCTTTTTTTTAGTCCATTTCACGAGACGATATATTATAAGTGATACATTATTTTTTTCCTACCATGAAAGGGAAATATTTATTTTAGAAGAGCTGTAGCTCTCTCGCTCTCCACTCCCCCATCTATATATTGAAATCTTCGAAGAGAAAAAAGTATTCGTACTTGGAATCACACGTTGGATTCAAGATGTCGTTGAACTTCAGTTCGTACAAGTTTCTGGTTTTGAGGGTTTCCGTTCGTGGGGAGATGAAAACTGATCAACCGAAAAACAGATTCAACTTCAATGAAAATATCTTTTCAACAACTACTCTCAAGTATATCAACATGGACTCACTCAAAAATCAGGTTTTCCCATTCAGTTAGTACCTACTACAGATATTTAAAATGGAATTGTGACAGATATCATTGAAAGGAAAGCTACACAACATAATCTGTGCATAGAAATTCAAACATCACTTTTATTACTCGGTTCATTCCATATCATTAATCAATGAAACAACTCCTGCAACATGACAAATTGATCGTTTTTTTTACTTATAATGACTGAACCCAACCAACATAAATCACATCATACATTATTAAAGGGATTCTCAGAGGTGTCCTATTGTTTCCCGAACAAAAGAAACCATTAGCTGAATATACTCGTTAGTTTGTCTGAACGAAGCTTCTGTAATCGCGGAGGATTTCACGTTGCAAAATGTAACAGACCCAGTTTTGTTTGTGGGAAAGAAACTCATGCGTTTCATTCTTTGTCTGCATTCGGTAAATCATCGGTATGTGAACGAATGATAACTCTTCCTTTGGATGTGAACTGAGTTACTTTCAGCTTCTCAATTCATAATTTGTTTTCGATATCGTATCATGGTTGCTTAAGGAGAACGTGATGTGTATTTAGTTAGTGTTAATAGCGTACTGAGGTATATCTGGAAGGTGTAGTACCTATTCTTCCTATAAAGGTGAGACTGTTAATGAAAACTGTACAAAATCCACAATTTCACCACTTACACAAGCGGATGGTTCAATGGCAACAACGGCCATAGAAATAGCAAATCTACTAGTTGAACAATTTGGGTGCCACTCCACAGTCGATTTTCTGGGAAAAGGTCCACCCACTTCTCGACAACGTCTAGTCATTCGAATTTTGAAACAGCTCAATATCAATAAGGCGTCTGGTCCTGATGAAGTGTCCGTTATCGTACTTGAAAATTGCAGAAATGAACCCGCACCAGTATTTTGCAAATTTTTCAACCTGTCTTACAAGAAAGGGTTTTTTTTACTTTTTGTTGGAAGATTGGTCGCGTTCAGCATATTCCCAAGAAGGGCAATAAAAATCTTCCAAATAACTGTAGACCTGTCGCTTTGCTATCAGTGATATAAAAAATCACGGAGAAAGCCCTAAACTACAATATCCCTAACTATTTAGGAGGCTTTAACATCTTGAGCGATCATCAATATGGTTTTCGGAAACAAAGATCAAGAGGCGACCTGTCTGTTTAAAATCAGTTTTTCCGTTAAACAGCTGTCGCACCCCTACGAACGACAATACTCAGGAGTCAAAACTTGTGCGAGCTAGGGATTAACGAATTCTTACGTGTGATTCCTAACACCTTCCATTGTATTTCACCCATATTTGGAATAACGCAAACTGTGAAGGCCTTTGACCGTATGTTGTGGCATGAGGCTTGTCAGATCATTTTTGTGTATGACTCTCCAGCTTCTTCCACCTTCCTGCACCATCACCCTCTCTTTATTGTGTATCAACGACTCATTGAAAAAAATTAAGAATTCGATATATTGCTCTGTTGACGACAGCACACTTGTCTCATCATTCCATTTGGATTTCAAGACATCGGCTGTGAACGCACATCTTCACCGGAGTAGGATGTTCCATATCTTAATGAGGATCTAGCAGTGATTTCGGATTGGGGTGAGAATAACCAGATTCAATTCAATTCAATGCCACAAAAACCCAGGCATCGATTTTCTCCAAAATGATAATTCAGATCCGGATATACCTACTACTGTCAGAGCAGATAATTCCGCTTTTTGTTTCGATAAGTTTTTCGGGGGTTAAAATGGACACCAATATGTCTTGGCACAATTATGTTGCTGAAATTGCAAAGTCTGCTTTTCAAAAGCTTGGAAAACTGTTCTGAAACGGAAAACTGTACACAAATCTGCAATTTTTGATGCTTCATAAAGCTCAGATCAGACCTTCTTTGAAGTTGAAGTCGGTTTTCTCCAAAATGATAAATGTATCCGAATCGGATATAAAATGGACACCAATATGTCTTGGCACAATCATGTCGCTGAAATTGCAAAGGCTGCTTCTCAAAAGTTTGAGGAACTGTTCCGAACCAGGAAACTATACACACCTCAGAAATGTTTGATGCTTTATTAAGCTCAGATCAGACCTTCATTGTAGTATTGTTCTCAAGTATGGAGCTCCGCCCCTACGCATACCCTGAAGCTATTGGATTTCATCCAGGAAACAACCATCCGCCTGATTAGGGCGCTAACATCACTTGCAACCTTGATAGTCTCGAATATCGAAAAAAAAATTGAGATTTGTCTTGAAGCTTGAAACACTGTTCCGAGCCAGAAAACTGTAGACACCTCAGCAATTTGTGTTGTTTTATAAAGCTCAGATCAGACCTTCTTTGGAGTATTGATCTCATGTATGGAGCTCAGACCCTAAACATACCCTGAAGCTGCTCAATTCCATCCAGGAAACAGCCGTCCGCGTAATTGGAGACGCGAACATCACTTGAAACCTTGATACTCTGGAAAATCGGAAAAGGTTGGCGATTTTCCTTTCTTCTATAAATACTTTCATGGAAGTGTTCAAGTGCCTTGGAACATTTGATGTAAACTGATATAAACCGCTCTAAGAACGGAGCCTGTGAGAAAGTAGCGATTCACGTTGGATTTGAATCTCTGGAGATTCAATTCATTCGAAAAAACTTTTCAGAAAGTTTATTCCACACAAACGCAGTTCTCCAAATAAAAGTGTTCGTAAACAGTGGAGTTCGAGTTGTAATGAGTTGTACCTCAAAAGATGAGCAGCTATAGTTTGTCACCTTTTATATCAGAAATACACGACGGACTGTGGTTCCATTTTCAGTTGCTATCATCCAATTCGTGTTAGGAATCACATGTTAGAAGATAAGACCTCGTTAGTTCTTAGCTCGCACAAGTTTCGAGTTTTGAGAGTTGTCATTCGTAGGGATGCGAAAACTAGTTATCGAAGAAACATATTTTTTTTAACATTTAACAATAATATTTTCCATTTGTGGGTTTTCCTAATTTTGGGTTTCAGCGGTGCTTGTCGCCGTGACGAATCATTACAAATAACTATTGATGCCATTGGATATGCTGGATCTATATCAATTATCAAACTACCTGATACAAAAACCTATTGTGCAAGTACGCTTAATATTTTGAATTTTGATTATATTGAGATATACCGTAGGTATAGCCCTACGCCCGCCTAATACACAAAGTAACAAATAATTTTTGAAATATTCGAGAGCGAAATTCATTAACCAACATGGGGAGATGTATAAAAGATGCGAAATCACTAGCTTGATTGCAAAATAGCATGGAAAAGACATGTATGAGAGCCACACAAATCATCGTTTCGGGAGAAGCTCCGTAACTCTTCTGGCTAATGTAGGGGCAACATTATATTCATAAAACGTCACGATGACTAGAAATTCGCCTCCTTAGCAGGAGCATATAAAGTAGACAGTTTGAATGATGAAATTGAGGTTTTCAACAAAATATTAAATTGTTCATCTTCTTCCAAGCAAATCAAAATATCTGATGAAAATGTGAAATCAACTGTAATGGCTGAATGCTGTATGCTGAAAGTAATTATTCAAACTTTCCAATAAATCAATTAATAATTGACTCTGTTGAAAATAAATCCTTCAAAAAGTAATATTTCATGGTAATTTTGTGAATTATTTGGGGGGTGAAAAATCAAACATTCACACATCAATATAGATGGAGAAATGTCAAGTTTCTCTAACAGTTGTAAAAGAAGAGTAGTTTTATTGAATTGATGCATTTGGGAAAATAATGGATTCACATACAACTACTTTTGATAGTCAGCTAACGAATCTATTTGGATGCCAATTATCAGAGACATAAGTGTAGAGTGTAACTTTGTAGAGTGAGTACCTACTGAGTATTATATAAAGGTTTTTATGCTTTTTCCCTTTGAATTAGACTTGTGAAAACACCATGGTAGATAGTGTATCCATCTTAAAAGTCATTGGGTACTTCTAACAGTTGACAGTGGAAATCCTTTATGGCGCATAACGTTGTATTATTGTTTGGTGTCTTTTTGTTTCCAGGGCTTCACAGTGGCGCTTTTCTATTGTTTCCTGAATACTGAAGTTCAAAACACCGTTCGTCATCACTTCGATAACTGGAAAACCAGTAGATCCTTGGGTCCACGAATGCGATCTGGAAGTAGAAGCAAAGACTGGTCACCCCGTTCAAGAACAGAAAGTATACGGTAAGTGGTCTGGATGGCGATATTTCTGGATATTGATATCTTTCATGCATTACCTGATTCATTACAAATATGATGTTCTAGAAAGTGTCGCAAATTGAAACACAAATTATTAAAAATCAATTTAAAAAATATATCAAATATCATGATCGATCGTTCGTAAAATCGATTCCAATAACCTTCATAATATGAATATTCACTTTCCAGAACATGTTTTTGTACTTGAAAGTTTGGGTTGGGGTATCGCATGTACATATGACCATTCTCATCACTAATTTCTATAAAAACAAAACACTGTTCATCATGGTTGACTATTATAGATTCGATAACGATAACAATAACAGAGATTTCCAAATTGAGAAATTTGAAATGAAGCATGTGATTCTAACTGAAATAACTTTCAAAGTATCATCTGGTGATCAAAGGAGAGTTTCATCAGTTCAACAACTTCATATAACTTCACATTGTTGCTCTTAGAGAACTATCTTCTCAGAAATATATAAATATTATATTCATTCGTTACGTTTGGTGTTTCGTGAAATTTCTAATAGACTCTATGAAGTAGTATTTTTTTCTGGATCAATACATAACATTCGAGCAAATTCCGAAATGTAAAAATTTGAGAAGCAATATTATTAAAAGGACTCAGGAACTACATGTTTCACTATAATATAGCTTTTTTGGTGCTTTCACTCAAGTGTCGACAAAATTTATCAAAAAATATACAGAGTTTTTGATATCAATAGCATTTCATTGTTTTGAAAGAAATGTGGATGGGTAGAGCAATCCGATGAACTTTCACTCTATCTGTTTATAACGGACACACTTTCATATCACAGTATTGTATTAGTCGATACCACCAAGGATTTGTGTTTACAAACACTCTATTATCGTATTTGAGACTGTCCAGTAAATTGGATTATCAGAAAATGCGTCTCACATTTCTTCTAGGTATAATTTTTGCAGTGGACATATCTACAGAATTATTTTTTACTTTACTTATTCATTCACTTTTCCACTGATGCTGATGATAACCCTTCGGAGAAAGAGCATTATCATTCTGAAAAACAGTGTTGGGAGTTTCATATTACATAGTGAATTTCAAGTAAAATCATATATTCATATCATTGCATGTCATTTACATTGCATGTTTTCTTCAGTAGGACGGAATGGACACTGGTTCATGGTGAAGATATTGAAGTAATCCAAGCAGAGATGCAGCAACTTGGGAATCATCACTGCTGCGAGAGGTCTCCAAACTTCACTGCTAATGGGCATGCTACTCACAAAGAAAAATAGCTTCTTTATGTTGCATGGATATTTTGGTGATATTATTCAGCACGAAAAAGTGAATGAGTAATTTCCACAAAATATACCTATATATTTCTGATTTGTTGAAAAATAGACTCTGTTTTTCCCAGATAAATAATCGTTATCACATATTCTATATTGAGTGACCACAAGGTATGAAATTTCACATTCTTTTGGTTCATTCAAGGAAATCTAGCTCAAACTTCATCCACAGAGAAAATAATTGCAACTTGAGAGTGAGAGTTAAATGAATTTCAGATTCAAATTATTATTTTATCGAATGATTCGCTCGAAATGAAAACTAATTTGTATCTGCGAGTTCATCAGGTAGTCTTCTTCATCTCAAAGAAACAGCATAGGTGAACTTATAAAATAAAAAAGGAGATTATTGTGATCTCTACTGATTTATAGTTTCCAAAATGAGCTTTATTTTGGATTCGATTACTTTCTGAATTACTTTCTGATTACTTACTGATGGAATGGCTCTCAGTTTTTAACATGCAAAACTCTTGATGGTATTTTGTTCAACTGCATTTATTCTTCGTTTCTTTTCTGACTGATTCGATAGTTTTTTTGGGAAATTTCAGTTTGCGAATCATTTTCTGTTCATATATTGAATCAATGAATTCATACTTTTTGAACACTGAGTTTTCATTATTATAAGTATAACAATATTGTTCTCCTTCCGGAACTTTTTCTATTGATCTGTCTCTCTCTTGCTCTGCCTTCTCTTCATGTTTTCCGTTTTAAATTTTTCCTTTTCTTCCCTGATTTTTTCTTTTCTGTTATTGATGCACACGTATATGTTTTGCTAGTACTGAGTTTCAGTTCTTACTAGCAGATTTTTCACTGCTTCATGATTGCGCAATCATGGAGGTCATTATTGTCTCATCACACATCTCCAAGTAACTCACGTCAAACAGAAAGTCTTGAATCCATTTCCGGCAGGTCGGGTACCTGTTAGGTCAGGTCAGGTTAGGTCCAAAGTGAGTGGATCTATTCGATCCTCCACCGCAACCCGCAAGGGATTATCGTGGCTCACACCTATTCATACTAGACCAAATAAACCCATCTTCTTAATGAAGCCGATTAGTTTGTATGGTGAGTGGTCTTTCAGGTCGGATGGTAACAGTACGGCTCTGTCAAACTCTAAAAACCTGATTTGGTCCCCAGCGGGGCAAACACAAAGTATGTGCCTGCTGTTTCATCATTTCCCAAACAGAGGCGACACAAACTGTCTTCCGACAATCTGAGTCTCTGCATGTAATGATTAAAACAATAGTGACCTGTAAGAAGGCGTGTTAGACATCGTAGTTCATCCCTACTTTATTTCAACAACTGTTAAGTATCAAGCTTCGAATAAACACCTTGAAGTGAGCCAATCCTAGAAGATTCTGCTAGAAGTCTATAAATCTTTTTGCCATCCAGGTATCCAATCTTTGTTTGGTGAAGCCTAAATCGATGCCCTCTTCTGCAAGGGAGTTAGCAGCCTCATTGCCTTCCAGGCCAGTATAGCAGGAATCCAGACCAGAGACAATTTGATGAGTCTTTCTATCGAGGAGAGTCGTTTTTGGCAATTTGCTAACAATTTAGATGTTGCTTGGTAGGAGCCAAGAGCTTCCACCGCTGCTTGACTGTCCGAAAATATTTTTATTGACTTGTTTATGAGGTTGAATTCTTCCAATCTCTCCGCAACCAATTGAATAGCGTAAATTTTCGCTTGAAATAAGTTCCTAGGCAGGTTGATATCTCTGTCTTCGGTTTGCCACTGAAAACACTTGCACCGAAAGGTGTTTCTGATCCATCTGTGAACCTACAACTATCTGCTGTCAATATTTCCTTCTTCCGGAGTATCCAGTCCTCTCTACTCGGGAACGGTACTTTATAAGGCAGTTCGTAGTTGACAGTTGGAGGCATTAAGTCAGAAGAATGTGGAGAGGAGATGGATCTAGAAGGATCTTTGTAGCCGCTGACGGTGTGGTACTGTGGACACCACTGATGGCCAGACAAGCCTGTCTCTGTAAGCCAGAGAGCTTCACCTGGGTCGTTTACCTGTCCAGCAGCATGAATAGTGGCCCCAAACAACTTGGAGGGGAACAAAGGAAAAAAAGCCAGTGGCGAGACTTGGGAGTCATGAAGATTACAACCTCATCTTCGTGTCCTGTAATTTCAGTTTCAAGACGTGGTTCAATCGAGATGACAGTACATCAAATTGTTGATCGCGAAAACCTATCCGAACCTATACACACACAGACATACTCTCTGCGATTCATCTCGTTTGTTAATACAAAGAAAACTCTTCAGACCAGGATGAATCGTGCAGTCATTTCCGCATGATAGAAAAGACAACTACACAGAAAAACTGTTGAAATCTTTGAAAGCTACCGGTAATGGAGTGACCACAATACACAGACTCCATAAACTTATGCTATTCCAAAGATTCCTGTGGATCCACCTACCTGGAGTACTTTGGTTTACAGCACCTGAACTACAGTTATTTCAAAGTGTCTCCAAGTCAATAAAAGAACTACAATGTTCACATTCGTCCATATTTTGCATTTGTGGAAAATGCCAGTTCAGCAATTTCATTGATGGATTTTTCTATATTTGGGAACATGTTTATGGAAGGAAAATATCGAATAATTGATGTGATCATGATTGGAATAGGTAGCAGATTATTTCACTGGAAAAAAGATAATATTTTTCATGATGATGGTTCTCGTATCCTCAACCAAGACAAAATTGCATTTTTCTTATGTCCCAGATATCGCTTTTTGGTTGAAAAAAAAACTACAAAATTCATGACAGAATAGCAAGTGATAAAAATGAATTTATCACAGTGCTACACAATATATCTGCTGATGGATCTCTGCCAATACCACTGGTTCTATTTCCATAAAACGAACCACCATCGGAGTCAATTATACTTTGTTCCCAATGATTGGGTTCTTGGATATATTGAAACCAGATGGGTAGATACAAAAATTGTTTCAAGTGGCCTGATAACTGAAACGATAGTAGAAGAATTCAAAACTCTTAACTTATTTCCATTTTCAATCATCCAAAACTGAATAGTATCCATGTACCGGCCAATAAATATTCAGAGTTCAATTGAAGATGACAATATCAAATAATTTTGGTAAAGGAAAATGCTCTCTTCCAATACACTCAAAATATTCAAAATTGCAATACTTGAAATGGAAATTTGACAATGAGGAGGTTGTTTGAGAATCAATTTGGGAAAAAAAGATGAGGGCCTGCTACAACTAGAAGATAGGAGTTCAATAACATTGATGAAAGCTTTAGAGAAAAATGTAGAGTATATAGAATCGACAATATAAATACTGCTCCAAATACTGTCATGAGAGTTAAAACTCAAGACAAACCCTTAACATATGATCTTTATAAGATCAATAAAGCTTCCAAGTCTTCTGTCACTTATTATGCCCAGTTCACCAACTCGATATAATGCTAAAATTGCAATTTATTCTTCTGTTAGTCCCGTTGCAATATTATTTGGAGAGGGAAAAATATAATATGGTCTCCTTACTTCCCAACCCAAAGATGCATTTTATCATCCAAAAGAAAATTTTGCTGGACCCTAGAATAAGAGTAACGTAACCATAACAGACACATTTGTAAATCATCAGAGAAGGACGGAGTTAAAAGAAAAACCTAATAGAGAAATGCGCCTATGTATATTACAACAGAACACTGGGTTTTCCCAAATATAAATATATGAAATATACAAAAACAAACGTGTTCATCGATAAAATTTCTATGTTTTTTAATCAAATGGGTTCAGAGATTGAAATTGCTAGAGCAGGCGGTAAAATGGGACTTTACTTTAGGTGTATCTCGTTAGCAAGATACTTTTTCCCCCATTCTCTTTATCTTTTATCGCATATACAGATCAGCCAGAGATCTAGTATTAATTCAAAATAATCAACTTCTCTTGACATTTGTGTCTTTTAATTTTGAAGTTTTAGAGATCACTTTTCCTTCAGCTTGGTTCTCTTCTACCATGGCCGATATGGATAGGTTCATGTCCAGCCTTCTTTCTCGACCTATCTTGGATTATAACAGTTTCTATTGAAACAAAAGACTTATTGACCATTCGATTCTCAATTCATTGAATAACCTTCTAGATCATACCAAAAAACTAGAATGTGTATTATGTTTTGTGAAAATTACTCCTAGCATGATGGTGAAAAATGAGACTGAAATAAAAAAAGATGTTTATGTGACTAGTTATAAGTAATATATCTTCAACTGAACTGACTCTCATTCAATAACGGTTATAGTTTTGGGTTCGCCCCATCAGAACTCAAAATTTGAATAGGCCTGCGTTTTTTGAAGTGATGTAAAGAAATAACGTCAAGAACTACATAGAGTGTGGAACAGACAAATTGAGAAATGATCAATTCGATCATTGTGTACAAATTTTAGAACACAAGTCGAAAGAAATCAGAACTATTACAGTTTGGGGCAAGATTTTTATAGTGAATTTCAGGTTTTGAAAACGGAAAAAGATTGTTTTCCGAAACTCAAGAGAGCTGAAATATAATGAATATTACTGGAGTTTTTTCCCAATATCAAATCGTTATTTTCAACACCTCGACACGTGTTTCGATCACCAAGTGATCATCTACAAAGAGGAAGATTAAAACAGTTTCAATCTTCGTGTCGAGGTGTTGAAAATAAGGATTTGGTGTTGGGGAAAAAACTTCAGTGATATTCATTACTACACCAAAGGTTTCAAACAGTGCATCATAAGTAAAATATAATATTAATTTTTTCCAATTGATTCTTGATGTAAATCCATATCAATACTGCATAATACAGTTTATTGTATTATTTTCACTGTAAAGGGTTTTACAATAACCGCGACACGTGTTTTGCTATACAATAGCTTCCTCAAGCGTAAACTGAAAGTTACTTTCAAATTACAACTATTTTATGCTCTAACATATTACCTACTCGTATGCCTACTTTCCCATGAATGATGCTACCTGAAGAAGTCAGGTATGAATTCATTAACTATATGATTAAATTACATTTTTCGACTACTGTAAATATACTTAACTATTCTTACTTGAAAATACACAGATTCAATAATGGCGTATTATTCAGTTTATTTTGATTGTTCATAAGGTTTCAAGAATTTTTGAATTTGTTTATTTTCATACTCTCCAACAGGTTAACTTTCAAACATTCCTTCTGGAAATGTGGGGGCTTGAATTCATGGTTGAACTCGTGTCACTCTGTGGTTAAATGAATGGCATATGTGGAATTCATGTTTCCATTCTGGAACCTATATTTCTATTTTTGTGTTCCTTCATACGGGGTTTGAAAGTTCTTCCAGTTCTATCTATATAAAACATCGGACATGATCCACATTTTGATTTAAACACTCCTAGTTTTTCTGAAACTGAACTTCTATCTTTGTTTTTCTTAATGTGCATTTACACACTCCGAATGAAATGATTACTCTTGTAGAGAATCTATTGGACAAAAGGTTTATTAATCTGGTAGTGAAAAAGAAAATGTTAGACTTGCTTACGGTTTGTTTGTCACAAAATCACTCCCAACTCAATGGAATTTTTTATTCATCCTGCAAAAGTCTCCTAATGGAAAATCCACTTAGTCCCATTCTGGCAGAGATTTTCATGGGCGATTTGGAAAGAAAAATACACGGTAACCCATTGGCGACAAGTTTCGTGTATTGGTATAGATATATGAATGATATCCTGGTATGTTTCACAGGAACGAAAAGACAGTTTTTTATTTCATCAATTCTCTCCACCCTTCTATCACATTCACAATGGAGATGGAAAAGGATGACGCTATAAATTTTTTGGACTTGATAATATAAAAAGTTAACAACAAACATAATTTTTCAATATATCGTAAACCAGCACTCACAAACATCATTCATAATTCGTCTACCCACCCGTATCAGCACAGATTAACAGCATTCAACAGTATGATACACAGACTGATACATGTTTACTTGTCAGAGGCAAACTTCAATAAAGAACTGAACATAATAAAACGTATAGTCGTCAACAATGATTACGATAGCAGTCTAATACATTCTTTATTATCAAAAAGTTATACAGCCAAGCTTTGAAGGAAGTTTACCCAATTCGAAGAGAAAGAGAAAAAGAGTTATAGAACTTTTACCTACTTAGTCCAATCCACTACAAATATTTCAGATTTTCTGAACAACAAAGGTGTAAATATTGCTTTCAAAAGGAACAACAACTTAGGCATGCACATTAAGACTAACAAATATAAAAGTTCAGTTGCAGAAAAATCAGCTGAGTATAAATTATCATGTGTGTGATGTCTGATGTTTAATATCGGTCAAACGGGAAGAATGTTCAAAGCCCGCATGAAGACACACAAAAATATTTTCAAGAATGGAAAAATAATTTCCACATTTGCCACTCATTCAATCATAGAGGGACATGAGTTCAACCCTGAATTTAAGCCCCTCCACTTCCAGATTCCAAATTCAAAAACTCTCAAAATCCTATGAACGATCAAACTGAACTTAATAATTCGCCCTCATTGAATCTGTTTATTTCCAAGTAAGAATAGTTGAGTATATTTACGGTACTTTCGAAAAATTTAATTTATTCATATAGTTAATGAATTCACACATGACCTTTTCAGGTAGCATCATTCATTAGAGAGTAGGCATACAAGTAGGTAAAATGTTAGAATATGAAATGGTTGTAATTTAGAAGTAACTTTTAGTTTACGCTTGAGGAAGCTATTGTATAGTGAAATACGTGTCGCGGTTTTTGTAAAACCCTTTATAGTGAAATTCACACAATGAACTTCATTAATTTGTTTTTTTTTCTTTTCAGTTTACCCTTTATTACACTTCAGCAGATTCTCTATTGACTTAGCTTTAATTTTTTTAGATTGTGAGAGATTATAAACCCCAAAAAAGAGTTAAAATTGTGATTTGTTTTTATGTAGTTCGTGTCAATACTTTTTGGTATTTATTCAGGTAATGAAAATATGATCATTGATAAATCTTGAGCAATTCACTTGGAAGATGAATATTATAACAATGACAAATTGATACACAACATTGATACTAAAGGAAAATCACTTACTTTGAATTCCCTATTGGCTCATGAAGTATTTGAATTCGTTAATTCATCAGCATATTGGATTTTCGCTTATTTCATGGATATGTTAAATTCCACTTCATTTTCATGAAGGTTACCTTTGTATTAACAAGCAAATGTTAACTTGGACCATAAAAACTCGGCTTCTTATAACAATTTTGGGGTGGTATGCAACTTCAACCATATTTATTGAAACAAAAATGTTTTTACTGTTTTCAGGAGAGGAAATAACTCGATACCAAATTGATGTTTGGGATACTGGCTTGATGGAGACATGAAACATATCAATTACGATTAATTTCGAATATTTTCCTGGCTATCCTCTAGAAATCAGTTCGTCAGTTGATATAATTGAGTGAAAAGATTTTATTCTACAAACGATTATCTAGTCGCGTCAAAAAATACGTGAAACAAGCAGGAATAGCATTGACTTTGATAAGTTTAAGAGTTTCATCTCATACTTTCTTTTCTACTGGAGAAACTGGTAGCTGATTGTTCACTGTGATTTGCTTAATTATTTTTAGTTCATCTTGGAAATTCTTTTGAGGTAAAGGAGTTGCGAAATCTCTGTCTACCATCGATCTAAACGCGGATAACTCATGTGAGAGTGGTCTGAGAGAGTCAAAGGGAATTAAACAGTCTATGAACGTATTTTTCCGGTAGATATTGAATTGAAAACCATTATTGACTCTTGAAATATTCAAATCTCCGAAATTAAGCTACTTGTTCTGTTCGATTTCCACTGTGAATTTAATATTGTTATGCAAACTCTTGAAAAAGGTTTAAGATTGATTAATTTGTCTGTTCGAACCATCAAAACCAACCAGTACGTCATCAGTATATCTGAACCAAAACACAATATCTTTCTGAGAAAGGGGGTTATTCAAGATGCGGGTATTTTCTAGTGTGTCCATGGAAATTTCAAATAAAAACCAGAAATATATACCCCTAAACTAGCAACTCGCTTTATGTACGTCTCCACTCTTGAATTTATAAGTTTAACAGTCCCGTTAATTTCAGGTGTTGAATTTTAAAGTTGGAACCCTGGTTCATTTAATTACCTGTCCTCACATCTGAAACTCCTCAACTACTAAACTCCCGATATAACCGTGTTTTCTAATTTCAGACTTGATAATGGGGTCGTAAAAATAGAATTAACTAGACAAAGTTGTTTTTATTCATTTCATTGAAGTGATTATGAATTACCACAAAATAAACAAGTCATTAATCACACATAATATGTTCATTTAATTCAAATACACAGAATTTGTTCAAAAAAGAAAACCAAAAACAGAATTTTCCATATGAATATCATGAACATTGTTAAAGAAATATGAATAATTCAGTCTTTCCCTCACAAAATAAGAGAACTGATAATTTGGAAAAAAAAATCAAAATTGGAGCCGTTTCTGAGGGCTTCCAAAGAAAATATTTCGTTAACATACAGACACAATGGCGAAAAACCTATATGATCAACATGCTTTTCAAAAATGACGTATTTTTGTCAGGACCTCTTTGAAAATTCACCTCTGAAAAAATATGTGAGAGCTGATTCAACGAAAATTTCTGGAACAACTTTTTGAAAGTTTGGAAAATATAATGAACTAGTTCACCAATACATAAGTTTTTATTGAGATGGACATGAATCATACCATACACTTCCGATCCAAACGACTAAGGATTAACATATTTGCAATACAGAATTGGTGGGTAAAAAATATTTTTGTAAGGTAAGTTCTCATGGGAAAAATCTCAAGAATGCAGGTAACCCCGAACCAGATTTTGGAATCAACAATTCTTTTTGCAATTCAGAAATCAGGCTTAATTATCTCAAGAGAATTCATACCGATATTTGATATACATTGATTGGAACAGGAATAATAATCTCTCACTGAATTATATAGTACTAGGTATAAAAGAATAAATCAATTATCAGAAAAGTTTCGATCAGAAAACACCTTCAACATACCAATTTAGTGATTGACTATTTTTTTGATATGTATGTATATATTATTGAGCATAAATGCACCCCTTCCCAAGTAGCGAAATAAAGCGATAAGTCGGTTAATTTTTTGTTTATTGTTGAAATATGTTACAGGTACAAATGACATCGTCTATCTAAATCATTTTAATTGTGCTCGCGCTATCTGCTACGCAGATTACTCTTGAAGTAGCGTTTTCAGCAGTGAAGTACATATAGCTCTCCCAGTTGACATCTGAATACTTGTGAAAAATTCTAATTTTGAAAGTAAACTTCTCCAGCTCCAAATTCTCCCATTCATGGGTCAAAATTTCTATGGTTTTTCTGATTTATTGAAAATAATGATCAGGGTTTGATGTTGTTTCTCAGATTTTCAAATGTTTCAGTCAAAATCTTTTATTAGATTAGATATTCAGTTCAATTATGTTGATTATCGATTCCAAACTCTAAAATCAACCAATAGGCAATCAAGTGATATACTCAGTTTACTTCTCACATTTAGTCAAGTCACATACTTGAAGGCTGGCTATAAATCAGTCTCAACTCCCTACACTGTAGGTTGATGGACTGACACCTATCAGAAAAACCTACTCCCCTGGCTAATACCATGAGGGGCGTTGGATTATATCCAGCAGGTGTCAGTGAAGTTATTCCTGCATATGCTGTTGGCGACACAACTGCCGCAATATATTTTCAAATATTGGAACACACTTGCAGACCGGTTTCGGGCTGTTTGGCCACTCGATACAGTGCAAGTTAGTGTATATCATCAACATATAGTCGTAGTTCTTTTCTGATAGGTATCAGTCCATTAACCTACAGTGTAGGGAGTTGAGACTGGCCTGAACGAATTGTTCTTTTAGATGTTTTGATACTCAGTTATTTGCATTCATGAATTTAATTAATAAAATCTTCTGATAAAGTAGTTTCGGACTGACTCTTATATAATTGGGTGAGAGCTAATATGACTTTGTCCAATTTATAATAATAATAGTACTAAATAAAAGGAGCAGCGTTGTCAAGTAATACTTCATTGTGAGATTTTCACTGGAATCTGTGATCGGCTGTAGGTAAAAATCCACGTCGTGTTACCCTAGTTACAGAAATTATTGTGTGTGCTATACATCTGCCACTATTGATACGGAGAATTCGCTTTTTGGCATTTTCAAAAATGGGTCGCGTCGGACCTATAGAGGAAAAAGCACTAATTATTTACGACGTGGCCAGCTATAATTTTCATGGGGCGAGATTTCCTGAGAGTCCGATCAAATGAAAAGATCCAGTTGGGAAATTTCAAATAATTTGTGCTAGAGGAACTAGAAGAAAATCTATCTCGGACGAGAAACAAATAGACATTGTTGCGCTGTAGTAAATAACCCATTGCAGTCCACGACAACAGTTTCTCGTGAGACTCATATCTCAATAAACACCGTCAAGAGATTCTTTGGAAGATATATGTTTATTTTTTTTTAACTGAATATATTAATAAAAAGATAAATGAAAATTTTCATGTTTTTTACCACTTATATTTGTAACTAACGTTACTGCAGTTTCGTCCTATATGGACATTCTCAAACTCATACAATAAACTAACAATGATTCATTACATTCGCCAAGATATACCATCCCTATAGGTACTAATGTAAATAGAGGTACTTGACTTGAGTACCTGAATTTACAGTTCACAATGCGTATGTGCCAATTTGAAAACCGGCGAGTGAACTAAATCGATTTGATCATTTAACAGGTTGCACTCGCAATGTTTATGCTTGTGAATTTCCAAGGATTCTGAATAATTGAGTTTGCAACCCTTCCTTGCATAGTGCAGAATTTTCGTATCGTTTAGATTCGGAAACTTGTTAATCACTGTTAGTTTATTGTATAAGTTTGAGAATGTCCAGATAGGACGAAACTGCAGTAACAACAGTTACAAAAAAAAGTGGTAATAAACATAGAAATTTTCATTTCTCTTTTCATTATGATCTCCTACCACGTAGTAACGGCTACGTCCATTAATTTATTGAATATATTTACATGAATTAAATACTCTTGATTCGGATAGTAGGTGCAATTTTGTGACTTGATGTCCGAACTTTTGATTGCGAATCGAAACTGTATAAAAACTATTAATTCAGTGGCAATACACTTTTTCTTAAACGGAAATATCAATTGCCAAAATGTGCGACATGAATCTATATATTTCTCGAAGAGGTCAGACTAAAACTCCCGAGAGAAGGAATGTCAGAGCAGGAAATCATATTTAGAATCAAAACTTCATTTACCTACGAATTCAAAAAATTGCAGTCAACAATCGAAATCCAGTTGTTTTACAACGAAATGGTGGCGCTTTCACATTTATTTAGGCCCATAAGGAATTGGTTTGTTGATTGGTGAGCACGGTCCGTTGACATTGGCTGCTTGTTCTTCGGATTTGACTCCTCTCGATTTTTTCCTTGGTCTTTATCATATCGAATGTTTATTTTGTGCTGGTCTTACCCCAGAAACATTCCAAATGTTATAAATGAGTTCAAAAATACACTGTTTCACTGTCAGATGGTTCGAAGAGAACATTTTTAACGTTTGTATAATATAAATAATAATGAGGTGAAATATAAATGAATCGTTTCATGCCAATGGAATTAACAGTAATATATTGCAAAAAAGCCTCTAATTTATTTTTCTTCCCAATGAATATTCATTCAAATTAATCTGATATAGGGTAGCAGAGATTCGAAATAACTGGTCCCAAGTAACTCCGTAATGAGTTATTTAGATGAAAAAAATTGAAAGTCATTGTATAGAGAATTGGAATAACTTCCATACGAAATGTCACCAGATATCGCCTTCCATTTGAAACTAGTAGTTTNAAAACGATGAGCAGCCACAGTCCGTCGCGTATTTCTGATATATACCGCTTTTGGTGGAATCTACTGTGCCAAGTCACTGAACACCTCCCGTGAAACTATCTATAAGGGAGTGACAAATATCCAACATTTCATCGATATTCCAAACTATCTAGGTTGCAAGTGATGTTCGTGTCTCTAGTCAGGCGAATGGCTGATATTATCCTGATATTAGTATATCCGGTTCGGTGATACTGTAGCATGTAAATTTTCGCTACTTCATTTTGTTAATAAATATAAAAGTTTTAGAGCAACATAGATTTCACTCCGTGGTGAGCGAACGTAAAAATAACAAACATAGATATGTAAAGTTGGTTGTCTAACCTCATCCATAGAAACCTTATAAAAATCCCATTGCTAATATCGAATGTTTTGGTTATGGATAAGTTTCACAAGGAGTGTCTTCGAGTTGAAATTTTCTGTTGGTATTTTCTGTTTAATTTTAATTGTCAGCTGTTTGATGATATTTCGACTGTCAACTGTTTCATTTTTCGTCAGTGCAGCCAATTTAGCTTTAGGGGGTGTCTGACCAGATACAACCAAACATACCATTACTTTATTCTGTTCAGATTGGTCCTTTATGCATGGAATATGCAAATATTGATAGGTCAAAACGCTAGTTCCCTATCTTCCGAAAAGAAGAAGATCAGTCAGGATGGTAGATTTCGCAAAAACGACAGGTGTCTGCCCTACAGGTGTTTCTGGTTTTGTTCGGCTGACGAATCCTGAATTTGTTAAATGATCCTCAGTGGATATTTCGTTCTACTCATCTTATCATCAACCACCACGTCCTGGCTTCTGATAGAGCCCTATATTGAACATTTATGACAATTTGGTGTTTGAATACTTTGTACCACGCCAACGCCTTTTTGCTACAATATAAAACCCTTCACGGAAGGTGAGCTTTCCTACTTTTCTTTTCATTGTTCTCTTGTTAGCGACAATATAGGGCAATTTCTAAAAAAAACATTTATAGGGTTGTTGTACACGGAGGCTTTTCACCCAGGGAATTGTCACGATTTCTGTTCTGGTTGGTTATCCCCCAAGCTTTGGTTTAACCCCTCGTCTACATTTCAAGGATATTTTTGGTATTATGATTCCAATAGGGCTCACTTGCCCGATGAACATTTGATTGCACTCAGAGAGAATAAAGCTATCGTAGTATCTCTCCACTCATCACTCCAGTCCTGGTTGGTCTGGGATTCCGTACTCAGTTTTCAAAGTGCTATCGCCAGAGGAACAGGTTTTACTTATATATTTTTTATACAGGATAAAATACTACCATTTGAATTTTTAATCATTAATGTACATTCAATCTAGATACACGCAGGTTAAAGTATATGTACAATATGTACACATNGTGAAATTGTGGATTCTGTAAAGTTTTGATTAACAGCTTTAGCTACCGACTAGAAGTATCTAGACCCGTTGCGATTGGCAAGCAGTTTATCCCTAAATATCTGACTGTAAATTTCTCTGCCTTCATTCATTTATCCTATCAGCCACCTGACGCTGCCGTACGGACAACAACCCCCAAAAGTCGAAATCTTACGAGCTGTGGATTAATGCGATTTCAAGCACTCATCTGAATAAATAATATTCTTTCAACAACGTTGAGCAATACTCTTAACATTAGGTATCCCTTTGTCTAAAGTCAGTCCTATTTCGTAATCCCTCCTGTAAACCAACCTTGGTAATACCTTTTGTAACATTGCCAAACCATAACATTGTCATGAATGCCATCAAAACTTCTGGAATACGATTTGGAATTGCGTCACTTAGCCGTGAGCATAACACTTCAATTGCCAATGAACTACGTTATTACGTAGATGAATATTCAAAACCATGATATTTCTTTAATAAGGTTACTCGACCTAACGAAAATAAATGGTATTATATGCTTTTTCTCGGAAATGATGATGGATGAGGGAGATGATGGAAAAGCAATTTCCACAATCTAATCGGGCGGTGTAATAATAGTCTTCCCGGTAAATTATTATTGGCGTGAACCACACAATTGATACGTTGATGGATACCACGATTTTCTGGATATTGGAATATGATATTTTGATGACTTTTCAATAATTCAATTAATTATCATGTCATTATCATATGATGAATGGATCTTATGAATGTTTTCTGAGAATAGGAAAAATATGTTGCAATCAATTTATTTTCAATGGTAACTTGATGTTCAACCAATTGAACCAAAAGTTTAATTTTCGATAATCACATTAGATTAATGACTTCATGTCAAACAATAGATAGGGCAGGAGAAAAACTCGTTGAGAATAAACATCATATCAAAATTTGCAACGAAATGTTAGTGATAATTCAATATTTAATATTTCACGTCCCGTAAGGAAAAACTGTCAAGAGAAGAACTGTTTGCAAATGCTAAAAATATGTTGAGATTGTTCGTGAGAGTGACAAGTTTTGACCTACTCCAAATTATACAAGTCATGAAGGTGAGAGTATTGGGAAAATCTTAAATGTGTGAGTGACTCACACAAGTACCACACGAATGATAAAAAGTACATGCTGTTAGTTACGTGTTACCAGATATCGAGAAACGTGTCTTACCTACAGGAGCCCGAGACTTTGCAAACTCATAATATTTCGAATCTCCTAGTAATTGTCTTAATAAATTTTAATTTTTTTTTAAACTAAGTTTTCGAATTCTAATACATTATTGGCGCAGTTGGAAAGATCTACAGGGAAACTAAAACTACTGTTGTTACTTTCTCTATATTTGAGAGGAATTTCTAAATGTTCTCCAATCAATTAGTTTCATGAGATCAATATTGAGATATTGATCAGAACATTTAAACCAGTCACATCATCGAAATAATCGTGAAAATCAAATAAAATAATATCAATATCATAATTTCTATTGAATTTTGGAAAACATGGAACAAGAGCTCTATATCTGATGTTTTTACTACCTAAAGTTGTTTTCGAAATAGTGTTCGAATGATAAACTGTGTTTGGACACAAATTTTCTATTACTGTCGTATTATAGATTTAGTGGTACCTGTGTCGATCAAGAGCTTCGATTTGGGATTTTGAATTTTTATGTAAGGAAGAGCGTTATTTGAAAAGACATTCAATTCTTCTATGTCAGGTTTTCATTTTGGTTTTCTCCCTTATAAAGCCTAGTTCTCGTGAGTTCTTCAACTAAGCTGCAATCGGAAAAACTTTGGCAAAGAGCATTTTTCGCTTTCGCTATTCCCACTAATTTTTTTTCGATGCATTCAAGTATATGTTTTTGAAAAGCAGCATCTCTGTATATGGCACAATCGTTAAACATGTTTTGACAACGAGTTATGAATTTATTAAGAGTATTACGATCCCCATCGTAGGGTGTGATGTTTTCCAGATGAGATTTGAAAAGGTTCCAGTCGACCTTCTGATGTTCTACTGGAGGCATGTTTGGAATGTTTTGGTTATTCTCTTCGACTGACAGATTATTCAATAGTTGCAAAATGTTTTCAATATCGTTCATGAAGTTTTGACTTTGATTAATAGAATTCAGTTTCTATCGATCGACAACGATTCAACTTTCAAATTCAGTATACCTATTTATTATTATAATTGGATATTTTTGCAAGTAAATCTAATGTCAATATCCAATATTCAGTTGGAATTAACGTCACTACTCTATTTTTCCCAAAGTCCTTGATAAGAGGGTTTAGGAAAGTCGAAAAGGAATTTCGCACTTACAGTTTGGTAATTGTAGTCTCCTGGTTCCTTTTCAGATCCTTTTTTCTGCAGAGAGCTCCTTCGATCCCTTAGATCCTCGCTGAAGACGTTGAAACTTCAAAGTCACGATTTCCGGCACAATGCAAATGTTCCTTTTCACGACCGTTAGAAACCTACCGACAGCGCCAATTATGTATGTGTAATCGATTTCTTTTTTCAAAAAAAGTTTTCGATTTCCAATACATAATTCGTAAGTTTTGATTGATGGAGATAACATTGTGTGTCGCAATTTATTATCAGTAAACGAAAAATTGACTATATTTTTCAACAAGTGAGATTTATTCAATCATTTATTCATCCGAACAGGCTGTTTAGCCTAACTACAGGGTGAAATTATACGAAAATATCAATTAATTAATTCAATATTGATTGACGAAAACTGTTTTTAGATAAAGTCCAGTCCAATGATGTTAAGACACCAATTTGATTAGCCGTCGAAGCATGCATTAAATTCAAGTGACGAAAGTGTGCGTCGCTGTAGTGCATTAAACAGCAACGATAAAGTTGCAGGATAATCTATTCTATCGTTTAAAATTTGAAACCAAATTATTATAATATCACGGCTTTGCTGCAGAGATGCAAGTACTCACTTCGTTTTTACACTCTCACCAGAATGATAGAGGATAATCCTAAATAGTTAGGAGAAAAATGATGTTTAAAAAAGTCGTTGTTCTCCACTTTACTCACGTCTTTGATAATTCAAATGTCAGTTTTCAAAATTGGTGTACAGTTCGAAAGGGTGCATATCTTAATCAAAATCTAGAAGTGATTTCGAATTGGAGTGAAAGTAACCAGGTTCAATTCAATGCCACAAAAAACCAGGCATCGGTTTTCTTGAAGAAGATAAATATCTCCTAACCGGATATAATGATGTCAGGTCAGAGAATTCTGCTTTCTGCTTCAACAAGTTTGTTGGGGGTTGAAATGGACACCAATATGTCTTGGCACAATCATGTTGCTGAAATTGCAAAGGCTGCTTCTCAAAAGCTTGGAACACTGTTCCAAACCAGAAAACTGTACAAACCTCTGTAACTTTTGATGCTTCATGAAGCTTATATCAGACCTTTAGAGTATTGTTCTCATGTATGGAGCTCTGCCCCCAATGATACCCAGAAAAGAGCCAACCGTCTGATTGAAGACGTTAACATCACATGCAACCTTGATATCCTGGAAGATTTGTCTCTCTTCACAGGAGATGTTCAAGTGAATTGGCACATTTGATTCCACCAAGAACGGAACATATCAGAAATACGCGACGGACTGTGGCTACTCACCGTTTTGAAGTTCAACTCACTACACCTCGAACTTCAATGTGTAAGAGCTCCTTCCTCTGAAGAACTGCATTCATGTGGAATAATTGTGTGGAGAACGTTTTTCCAAACGAATTTAACCTCAAGCTACTTTCGCACAGGCACCAATCTGAGAGCACCTTGACAATTTTTTTGTAGTGCTGCTAAGTCTTCTCGGTCACCTGATTAGAGTCCTATGATGTTAGAAGTAATTTGAGAAGAGAAATATTTCGCTCTCACCCCTAAGTCGTACAAAAACCTGCGAGGACGAATCAATCATGTATGTATTTTGTGAAGAGCCACCGCAAGATGAAATGTATAA
This sequence comes from Leptinotarsa decemlineata, assembly GCF_000500325.1. Taxonomy (NCBI): domain Eukaryota; kingdom Metazoa; phylum Arthropoda; class Insecta; order Coleoptera; family Chrysomelidae; genus Leptinotarsa; species Leptinotarsa decemlineata. The sequence continues at coordinate 18,573 of NW_019291516.1, read as the reverse complement.
CAATAGTTTCGAGACTACTTGTACTATTGTGTATTCATCCAGGAGAATGAAAAAAAACCTCACCTGTAATGCTCAACTCACCTGCTTTCCCAAAACCTTCACACCTCAGTGGTTCAATTAATGCAACTTAATTCTTTGGAAAGAGAGGAAATAAATATTACTGGAGTTTTTTCCCAACACCAAACCGTTATTTTAACACTTCGACACGTGACAAATCGTAGTAGTTCAGGGAGTTATTGACAACCCTAGATGACACACTCAATGAATTGAAGGATTTTCACATATAGTAAGTGGCCATACTTGAAGACCGGCTTCAAATCAAATTATCTAACTGGTCTGAACAATTTATCCAGGCCAGTTTTAACTCACAGTAAGTTAATGGACTGACAATTATAAGAAAACAACTACTCTCTTGGCAAATAACACGAAGGCCTTGAATTATAACAGGTGTCAGTTTAGGATTCACCACAGAAGCAATTCCTGGATATGCTTTTTTCGATACAACTGCCGGAATCGATTTTCAATTATTGTAACGGGCATGTTGAAGATCGGTTCCGAGCTATTTGGTCTTTTATCAGTGATACATGGAGTCGATGATTTTACATGGCTGAAGCGAACGACAATCAACGTATTTGTCATTGCCCCATCTACCAGTAGACAAACCATCCACACATCCGAATAGCCCTTCGTGGTATTAGCCAGTGAAGAAGTTTTTTTCTGAGAGGTGTCAGTCCGTTAACCTACTGTGTAGATGGGTGGGTTGGAATTGGCCTGAACGAATTGTTCAGGTAATAATTTGGTGATAATTTGAATCAAAGGATATTTGGAAAGCACCTATGAAGCGAAACCTCAGCGAAATACATTCTATCCACTAAATCTCATTTCCTCAAGACGCTAATTTGGTTGGTGAAACGGGCGTCGAGACGAGTATTGAATTTGTGGTGTTGTGGGAAGGGCTCGTTTTGAATTCATTATATCAACTATACTGAATGTTGGAGTAGAATTATCATACATCTCTGCAACATCTTTCGATTGGGAGATTCTGCGATAAAATTCTCGTGGTTTTAGAGTACTAGCTTGTCGTCAGTTTGATCGTCTGAGTATTCCAATCAGTATTATTCTATCGTGCCTTGGGTTCAGTGCCGGTTGCTGCCGCAACCGTGTGAGAGTATCTTTGAATTTTTTTATGATTACCGGAGCCGGCGGACGGCGACTCTCGGTGGTAGTCTCTGGTATTGCTTCGGAGGCCTCATGTGCTTATCCTTCTCGCGGAATCTGGGATCGTCTCTGTTCGGTTGTCGTGGAGATCATGCAGTACTGGGATACGGTGTGTCCGAATTCGCTTGAAGTTCTTTTGATTGGCTTCCAGGTTGTGCTGTGGTCTTTTTTAGTTATAATTTCCAAACGTTTCAACTGCAACTGCGGCAGTCATCTTCAGTGAGGTGGTCGAAGTACTCTTGACGTATCAACTGAATCTTTCAGTCAAGAAGAGTACTGAAAGTTGACACGTCAACAGGAAGTTCCAGTTGATACGTCAGTTGGGGTACTTCGACCACACCACTACCGATGACTGCCGCAGTTGCAGTTGAAACGTTTGGAGAATATAACCAAAAAAGACCACATCAAAACGTATAAGCTAATCAAAACATTGACGCCAGCCGTGGAAGCTTACATTCCTTTATTCGCTTGAAGTTGTTTTCGGCGTGGTTTGTCAAGAGTGAATTCATATACTAAGTTTCAGCTCTCGATAATTGTAACGATTGGGTACCTATCTGCGAGAGTCCATGCAGAAACATACAGAGTTCATATGTTTCTGCGCACACTGACCCCAGACAGTGAAGGCATACAGGGAGGTGGAAAGTGGGTTCGTCTTGATTTCCACTTGGAGATCCACGTTACTTTTGCGTCCAGTGATGGAGTAGGGATTGTGTTGGGCGGTGTAGTGTTGTGTTTCGCCAGCACCAACCTTGGTGCTGGCTTTCACCTCCAGGTGAAAAAGTATCCCTGATGCTAATCTTTCAGAGGCTGGCCCAATTCTTTTATCTGTCGACTTGTTGTTGCATTATCCTGTAACTAGTGGATCTTGCCAGTAGAGCTGTGTCGTACGCGTGGAGGGCCACCTTAATGAAGTTGTTCTCTGGTTCGGTCACGTCTGCTCTCAACCAGCAAAGTTTTATTGTTGAAATATGTTACAGGTACAAATGACATCGTCTATCTAAATCATTTTAATTGTGCTCGCGCTATCTGCTACGCAGATTACTCTTGAAGTTGCGTTTTCAGCATTGAAGTACATATAGCTCTCCCAGTTGACATCTGAATACTTGTGAAAAATTATAATTTTGAAAGTGAACTTCTCCAGCTCCAAATACTCCTATTCATGGCATTTCTGATTTATTAAAAATGATGATCAGGTTTTGATTTTGTTTCTCAGATTTTCAAATGTTTCAGTCAAAATCTTTTATAAGATTAGATATTTAGTTCAATTATGTTGATTATCGATTCCAAACTCTAAAATTAACCAATAGGCAATCAAGAGATATACTCAGTTTACTTCTCGCATATAGTCAGTGGGCATACTTGAAGACTGGCTATAAAACAAATTATTAAAAAAAACAATTCGTTCAGGCCAGTCTCAACTCTCTACACTGTAGGTTGATAGACTGACACCTATCAGAAAACAACTACTTCCCTGGCTAATGCCATGAGGGACGTTGGATTATATCCGGCAGGTGTCAGTGCACGATTCTTCACTGAAGTTATTCCTGCATATGCTGTTGGCGACACAACTGCCGCAATATATTTTCAATTATTGAAGCACACTTGCAGACCGCTTTCGGGCTGTTTGGCCACTCGTCAATGCAAGTTAGTGTATATTATCAACATGAAGTCGTAGTTGTTTTCTGATAGGTGTCAGTCCATTAACCTACAGTCTAGGGAGTTGAGACTGACCTGAACGAATTGTTTTCTCTTTCAACTAGCCCTGGAAAATAAAATTGAATATCCGGAATATTCTGATATTATTCAGTCGGATTTTCATGTTGATGATTTATTGACTGGTGCTAATTGTATTGAAATGACAGCTCTAATAGTAAAAGGGATCTCTAGTATTTTGAAACAAGGTTGTTTCAATTTGAAGAAATTTTACTCAGATGATTTCAAAACCTTGAAATATGTAACAGCGGAAAACAATTGTTCGACTAAATTGGTGAAACTAGGAGACAATGGATATGCAGAAACGTAAGGCTTGAATTGGTGTCCAAATACGGACAGTTTGGTATACAGAATAAATAATGAGATAGCTAATAAAAAGATAACCAAACGCGTTATTTTATCTAGCATTTCTCAAGTGTTTGATCCGATTGGTTTGTCAAACTTGTTTGAGAATTTGAAGAAATCAACATTTATTTTGTTCCCTTTTTTAATGTTTTTTCTAACGCCAATGCTTATTGAAATAATTGAAAAACGTCACGTAATTGTAAAAATAATTAAATTTGGAATTGTACAACATTCACGAAATGAAAACAGTTTCAGAAGCTATAAGCAGCCCAGTTTCTTGGTAGAACGTAAGCGGTTCAGACTTCAGCTTTTCAATAACATAATTTGGTAGCAGAGCGTCGCTATCGCAATAAAAACATAACATTTTCCAAATGCAAATGCGCCACTGTTGTCAGCTATAATATCCCAAGGACATTGATAACTAACGAAATAATTTTATCACAGTTTTCGAAAGCACGTTATTTGGTAACATCCCGACGCCGAAGGCGGAGGGATGTTACCTAAAATAACGTGCTTGAGGAAGTTGTGATAAAATTATGAGTTATTTATCAATGTTCGAGGGATATTCGGTGAGAAAATTTTT
>NW_019291516.1:0-13851 GCF_000500325.1 Leptinotarsa decemlineata | reverse complement strand
GTTTTCGGCTGTATTATATTTCATAACGCCTACTTGGAACTACTAAAAAACTCTTATAAAATTGTCTTCTGATTATTTTATAAGTATCGCTTAAATATGTTGCAAAAGTGCAGTAAGGGAAGTCTTTACAAAACTACTTTTTAAGAGCGTTAGACAAATTTTATAGTAACTGCCAAAATGTTTATAAAACTGTTTTGTAGTGTTTGTAAAAGGCCTTACAAAATAGTGATAACAACTATAATGTTTTATAAAACTGTGCCAATTGCCTATTTATAGCAGTTTTATAAACATTTCGAAAACATTTCTGGGAGAAATGCAGTTTTATAATTTGTTTCTTCGAAACGTTTCCGCAACTATTATAAAATACGAAATTGCTAGTTGGGCTGTGTAGGTCGAAAAGATATGTGAAGAGAAACTGCGGCTTGTGGGACGGCTGCTTCTATAAATCACCTTGGGAAAAGTTCCTGTCCTATATTGTCCTACATTGGCATCGTCGGTCTACTAGAAAAGTAACGATGAATCACACCATTGTCCTCGTTTATTCAAAAGTAGTCATCTTGGCCACGACTCTATTGAGCCAGACTCTGTTGAACGCTTTAGAGAAGTCTAGAAATAATGCTCTGATGTGAAATCCTTCGCCAGGTTGAAAGAGTTTTCTTGCAAAGTTACTGAATAAAATGAATATAAAAATCAAATAGATCGAAAACATGTAAAAAATTGAAAATTGTTGAGAAAACTGGATGAGTTACATAGAACCATATGAATTGTAATTTTCAAACCATTTTCTCAACTTTGATTGTCTGTCAACTGTCGTGTCAAAAATGTAAAATGTTAATTTTGTCTGCCTTCATCTCACATTATACTCTTTTAATGTCTTGTCTTGGTGTTTCAACATTTTTTTGGATACATGTATCTATGCATCAATGTAAGAATATGAAGTTGGTGTAACTTAAAGCATCTTGAAAATGTTTTCTGAATGCGATGATCAGATAAAGAAGTGACTTAAGTTTATTCAATCTCAGTGAATTGCACGCTGATAGAAATGGGTTGGGGGGAACTGTAGGTTTTTATGTGAAGAATCACNTTATTGTAGGAATATTTCTTAAAGTGAGGTTTTACTTTAACATCATTTTTCAACCTATTTTATTTGCTTCGAAGAACAGTGAGATTGGTAGTGCTAACTTTCAACTTCATCTGGTATATGTAAGAAGACTTTTGCAATTTATATTAGTGACTTCCATGAATTTGTTAGTTTTGGTAAAATACATCACTACGCCGATGATACTCAATTGTATAGTTCATTCAGCTTTAAAGATATTACACTCGCTAATGAATATATTAACAGAAACCTCAAAACTCTATATTGATGTATCCTGTGCACATAATCTTACTATCAATCCAAAGAAATCCCAGGTCATGTTACTTGGTCCCAAAAGTTAAAGAAATATTGTGTGTGAGTCATTGTCGATCCGTATCAAGAATAACATAATACCTTCTGTGAATGAATGTGAAAATCTGGGCTTGTGGTTAGATACAGACATGAGATTCACGAAGCATGTAAGTCATCTGTGTGAAACGTCATTCAATGTATTAAGACAACTTTATCCAAGTAGACACCTTTTATCAAAAAGTCTGAAGTTGAATCTCTCTTATTTTTTCAAGATTAGCTTACTGCGATTGTATCTATGGACCCGCCTTACCACAATTAGATGTGATGCGACTCCAGCGAATACAAAATAGTTGCGTCAGATTTTTCTACAGTAATCGAAAGTATGATCACATAAGTCCGTCCTTTCGAGATTCTGGCTGGCTTTCACTCACATATCTGAGAACATTCCATTTGCTTAGTTTCACGCATAGAATTTTTGTTTCGGGATATCCGCCTTACTTACGTGAAAGACTAGTTGCACTATCACACAGTGGCACTTCTCGTGATAGGCATACTTTGCTCATTCCCAGGCATTTCACAGCAATATTTACTAGAAGTTTCTCCTACAATTCGGCAAAGTTGTATAACACCATCCCTACAGACTTTAAATAAAGTTCATTGGGAAACTTTAAGAAAAGATTGAAAGACATGTTTCTTACACGACAGTGATAGGGCACGACATATGCAAAAGATTTTGATAATTTCTCACATATCCGAATATTATACAAAATATTAAAAATACATACCAATCGAGGTAGGGTTTAAAAGCAGCTCTCATAGCTGAACTCCGCCTATTCATCATTTCTTTGAATTTTATTCAATTTGTACTTATTATTGCGATGAATAAAGACATATTATTAGTATTATTATTATTAGATAAGAAATGGCTGAAATCAAGAATTGCAATCCGTACTTATCGGAGTGGCAGTTCACTTACAGGAGTTTATTTTAGTTCAAAATTAAATAAGTTAAAGTCGTTCCACTACTTTCAGAGAGTTCTCCTGAATTTCTGGAATGTAGTAATAGGAAACATTAGGTATTACAATTTCTTTGTTCTGTGCAAAATAAAATCCACAACAATAACCACGCAAAAAATTATTTACGTAAAGAGCTGAATATCTTCCCTAACGAAGTGAATTCTAATGAGAATTTGCAACAACACGAAAGCATTTCCCTGCAAATGAGCAAAAAATTTCTAGGTCCACTTTTCTTAATTAACGAGGTCTCGATAGAGACGCAAGTAAATGATTACTGTATGCACAAAGCCGGAGATAATTAATTTGCACAGGTGACTGTATCATCCCCGTAGACATCATCATTTGCAGTGGACCGAATGAATATGGAAACTTCAAGTAATTTGGCAAAAACGAAACCATTTTGATTTGTGCTTATTGCTTAGTGGAATATATTCTTTTCGGCAGCCGCCTTCAGCTTCAGTATGGATGTATTGCAGATGACGATGGTAACGAAACACTAAAGAGAATCACCAATGGTTGCATAATTAATACGCATGAGAGAGTTTTTGTAATAATAAATATAGCAAGTACCGGCTTCTGTTCGAGGTTCGGTGTGAATCTAGTAGAACGCAGGTAACCAGCCCATCCAGCTTTCGCTGCAAGATCAGGACGTTGCCCATATTAGCGAGATCTTCGAAGCCTTTTATAATGTGAGTCCATTCCTATCCTTATTATCCTCATACCGTTTCCTTTAAGTACTTTTTTTGCCAGCTTGGGAACTGTGTTTGCTCTTTATATACGATTCGCTGTCAAAGTTCAGTCAATTTGTGTGAGAATAATAGAAAACGGAGTTCATTAAAGGCAAAGTTAAATATATTCTCTAAGTATGTGGATGATGTGAAGGGGAAGTCAGACATTTCCGACCTTGATATCATTTAACTAAAAGATAGATTAGAAAAAATTTAACAAACTATGATTAAATTTGATCTAATTCAAAATGTCATTGAGTGTTCGACAGATGAGTTAGAAAGTGAAATTTCCGAAAGACAGTCATTTGAATATTCTTTCTATAACCTCACTTCAATTGCAAAGAAAATTATAAAATATTTTGAAATTCTTTCTAATCAAGATAATATCTCTCCTCATTCCTCAATTCTTTCTCAGCCATTGGCGAATAATTCTATTTCAAACCAAAACTTCAATGTCAAATTACCTACTATAAGTTTACTTACATTTACTGGGGAGTATGCAAATTGGTTGGAGTTTCGCGATACTTATGAAACTTTAATTCACCAAAATGTAAGTATAACTGACTTTCAGAAGTTTCATTATCTTCGATCGGCTTTGGCTGGAGGCTCGACTCAGGTTATAGGTTCTCTTGAATTTACATCAAAAAACAATGCAGTGGCGTGGAAAGCTATGCTTGAGCGCTTTAATATTAATAGAATACTATAGTTCAGAATCATGTCAAGGCTTTATTTAATATGGAGTCTTTGAATAGGGAATCAGCAGATGGCATAAGAAAATGTATGGATACTGTTTCAAAACATATGCGAGCGTTGGAACAGCTTGAACAACCTACGGATAAATGGAATACACTAATAATTTATTTAGTGACAACAAAATTCGATTCCTCTACACTACGCGATTGGGAGGAATATAAAGCGAATAACAATTTACCGGCATTAAATGACCTCAAAATATTTTTAAAATCACGAGCTGATTGATTAGAAACTTTAGAGGTAAATAAACTTGAAAAATCGGCTAAAGCCAAAATATCTAAAAATTCCGCTGCAACCGATAAAAATAAGTTCAAATGTAAAGTTTGCAGCAAAGAACATTACACACAAAATTGTTTTCGATTTTTGCAATTGCCGGTTGACAAGAGATTAGAGAAAACAAAAACTTTAAAATTGTGTTTAAATTGTCTACGACCCGGACATAATAGCTATATTTGTCGTCGGGTAACTTGCAGAAAATGCAACTTGAAGCATCATACTTTATTACATTTTGAAAAACATTGTGTCAAATGTTTTCGCACTAAACCAATAGGGATACAGCCACTCATGTGTCAATTGCCTGCGTCTCGTCTACAGCCAGCTCCGCCTTTTAATACTACTGGAATTGATTACGCGGGTCCTATTTTGGTCAAAGATCGTAAACGTCGAGGATCAAAACTCAATAAGTGTTATATAGGACTCTTTATTTGTTTTGCCATAAAGGCGATTCATTCAGAATTGATTTCAGACTTAACCAAATATTCTTTTCTGATGGCATTCAGAAGGTTCATGGTTGATGAAGGAAGATAATTTACCTCCTTTGAGATGGAAGTTGGGACGCATTATTTATCTATATCCCGGAAAGGACGGTGTCAGCAGAGTCGCTACGAACAAAACATCATTTGGTAATATCAAGAGATCTTATGCAAAGTTATGTCCACTTCCAGATTCTGATTCCAGTTAGATGTTGGAGGAATACGTGAGGCCTTCCAAGGCGGGGGGCATGTTTGAGAATTTGAAGAAATNATTTTTCACGAGAACTTCAAGAGGACTAATCAATACAACTTTTGCCTCAAGAACAATATATACTACTTCTCTATCATCAATGAATACATTTTAAAACCCGAAGATAAAAAAATGAAACGATTGCAATAAAAACTCTTTCTGAAGATGAGCATTCTTAGAACAAACATAGGAAATTTTTTCAGATATAAATTAGAATGATAAACTTTTTCGAAACAAAGAATTTCACATGAATGTTGAATCACACGAAGGAAAGGAATTCTTTCAAAAACAACTCTCATATGAATTAAAAAGGGTATAAATAGATAAATACATAGATAAATAGTTCTTAGTGCTTCATTATGTAGATGAGACAGTTTATATATTTATAAGATTATAAGATGAATCAATTTGAAAAACTGACACACATTGCAAACAATCACATACATACTGAGATACAAGTAAATAAATGAAAAAGATAAATAAACAATAAGTTTACGTCACAATCTGTTCAATCTGTTTTTCCGTTAACCAGCTGTCGCACCCCTATGAACGACAACCCTCAGAAGTCAAAACGTGTGCGAGCTGAGGATTAACGAGGTCTTACCTTTTAAAGTGTGATTCCTAACACGGGTTGGACGATATCAAATGAAGATCGATCGTTCAGACTAGTGCTTGAACCACCGACCAACACGGCAGTCAATTCGAGTGAGTGAAAGTGATCTAACATTACTTACTTCAAGTATGAATTCATCCACAGTCTAAAAACATGTTTTTGCTAGAAACACTTTTAATTGTTTTTTAAAGGTTCGAGGTGCAAGTGTCTTCATATCGCTTAGCATTATATTGATGAGGCGGTTACCAGCAAACAAAGGAGGATTTTTATACTTTGCGTATCAGTGTTTTTGGGTGGTAAGCATATGGTTATTCCTAGTATGGTAATTGTGGACTTCCGGTCTAGAGTCTAGTTGCCTTCTTTTTTCATAGATATATGTCAATGTTTTTAGAATGAACATACAAGCAACAGTTATTACTTTATTTTGAAGAAAAATCTCTTTACATGACGTTTTGTAATCTAAATTAAAAATCAGCCTCAATAATGATTTCTGTTTCAGTTGCTAGACTCCAAAGAGCAATGTTATTATGAAAATTGGCAAAATGAACTGATATAAGTGCTTCAGTGTCTAATTCATCCATAAGAGATTTAATGACATAATACGACGGAATCAATTTCCTAGACGTGAATTCTAAATGTTCTTCCCAAGTGAAATGTGAGTCAACTATTTTTCCTAAGAATTTTTTTGAGCCTGCTAATGCCAAGGATTCATTCTGAAAAATCAAATTGGAATCATATAGGCTTCGAGATGAATTTGCGAATTCCATACCGACAGNTTTCTTTTCAGGAAAGATGTGAAAAGGTGTATCAGTTTTTATTGTCAATTGATCGAACGGGGGTGCTCCAGCTGCATTACGACAGAATGGTAGGTGATGCGTTTTGTCAATATTCACCGTCAGTAGTTTTTTATCTAGCTGACATTTTATGAGGAAGAATTCTGATTCAACTTTTATCTTCAAGGAATTTCAGTTATCTGCTTTGTAAAAGATAGCAGTATCATCTGCGAATCCGACTATGGAAGAAAGCAATCAATTTCAGAGAGGCAACTTTATATGAAGATGTGTAGATCATGCGAAGAAGTGACTTTCAGACGTACAGGAAAAAATACTTTCGAAAGAACTACTTTTATATGAACATTTTATTATACAAAAACACTTTTTCCTATTCAGTTCATACTCCAAATCGGATCGGATATCATTCACAGGATTGCTGTTTACACAATATAATATATGAAAGAGAAAAATTGTACTTACATGGAACACTGCCATTCTCAATGGCAAGCATCGATGTTTCAGAATAAAGCACTCGCCTATTAGGCACCAATCTGGATAACATTACGTCATATCACGAATTAGTTGAATCTACTCATGTCATCAATGACAGTAGGTACGTGATGACATTCATTCAAAAACTATCATATACTTTGATACGTACATTAAATCACACGAAAATCCCTTTATTACATTCCGTTTGTATTCCAAACATTCATTAAGAAATTGAAGCAGATATAATTCATAGGAATGCTACACAATGTGATATGTGAAAGATTACCCTTATAAAATAACCTTATAAGAACACTTACAATCTCACTGGTGTACTTCGAAGATCCGGGACAAGACACTCGTCTAATGATTTCATCAGCACCATTTCGGAGAACATCTCAAGACAAAGTAAATGCATGTCACGGTTATTGTCACGGTTAAAAAATTCTGGACACAGGAATTTCATTAAAATCGAAAAAAGTTCAGAAAAAATCACTCATCACTAGTCAAGGAATCCTTTGGGGAATAACGAAAAAAAAGCAAAAAGAAAAAAAAAACTAAAATAATAGTCGATGAATCATATGCCCAAAGATGTAAACTCAAAGAATCAGCATACATTTTTATATATCGTTAGAACTACATATCGAATAGTTGGGAGATATATTTCATGACTTCATCTGAAACAGATCAATTCTCATTTTTCCTGGATACTAGTTTTGGTGGGGAAAATGCTACCAAATCAGTCAAAAACCTTCATAACCATCTGTAATCAGATCACTGTGGTGAGGCAGCAGATGTTTTTTGCTACCAAAAAAGAAAAAACATCCAACTACACAAATTTTATCGAATTAAATAATAATGTGTACTGACGAAAGATGTATGGCAGGATTAGTTGAAAAGATTTTGTGAATAAATCTCTAAAACCTGAAGGTATAATATTAGCGCAAAACTAATCACCAGATAATTCTCAACATGACTTTTGAAATGACAATCACCGCAGATGCCGGCTCAGATTATATCACGCATGATATGTTAGGTTAGGTTCATTGTGGCTTACACCTATACACACTCGACCAAATAAACCCAGCTTATTACCGAAGCCGATTAGTTTGTATGGTGAGTAATCTTTCAAGTCAAATGGTAAGAGTAAGGCTCTGCCGAAGTCTAAAAACTTGATTCAATCCCCAGCGGGGCAGGCACAAAGTATATGCTCTGCTATATCATCATTTTCCAAACAGAGGCGACACACACTGTCTTCCGACAGTCCGAGTCTCTGCGTATGATGATTCAAATGACAGTGACCTGTAAGAAGGTCTGTCAAACATCGTAGTTCATCCCTGCTGTAGTCCAATAAATGTTTGGTATCAAGCTTCGAACGTTGAATAAAAAAACGCCTTGGCGTGAGCCAATCCTGGAAGATTCTGCCAGATGTACATAAATCTTTTTTCCATCCATGTGTTCAGTCTTTGTTTGGCAAAGCCTAAAGCAATGCCAATGACAGGTTCTGGTTTGATGACTCTGCTTGCAGCACCCTCCTTTGCAAGGGATTCAGCAGCCTCATTGCCATCTGTTAAGTCTTCCTATCGAGGAAAGTCGTTTTTGGCAATGATATAGCTGAAGATATAAATGGTGGATTTATGGATTATCTTTTGAGTATTTCAAATGATAGGAATAGTCAATATGTAGAAAGGTTGAGTGAAATTATCATTTGACTTCATAAAAATAAGGAGGTCTCCTCATCATACCATACCATCTCGCTAAAATCAATAATCAATAAGACTTTCGAAAGAATGATGTAGACCAGAGTGAAGCATTAGGATAGAATGAAATGGCATTCAGAATATAGAGGCTTATTGTCAAGCAGTCATATTAGTTTTTGACAGGGTTTGGGAACAACAGACTCTTTCATCAAAATAGTCATTGATATTCAATGTTCATACGAATGGAAATAAAGTATCATGAAAAATGATAATTGAAACTTTCTATGTTTTTTACCACTTTTATTTGGAACTTAGGTTACTGCAGTTTAGTGAGAACGGTTTGGGCAACATCGAATTGTAGGCTGGTAATTTATGACTGCAAAGGAATCCAATTGCTCGGAGAAAAAAGTGGAAGGAAAATCAATCGCTTTATTCAATATGAATAGTAATTTCGTGATACTTAGAAGCACATGATCTATATAAAAAATGAAAATGCAAAATTTCAGCTTTCCAAAGTACTGCTCTTCAATCGACTTTTTCGTTGGCAACAACTCAATGTGAGCTTTTTTCACTTTTGTGTCGACAAGTTTGTCAAACGGAGTCTCAATTCAATACCCCTGTTCAGCAATGAGAAGGAAGTTTTCTGTATGTCGCACAACTTTCTTTATGTCGGAATTTTTACAGAGTCAGTCATTATGTATCAAACCATGCTAGGTCATCTACATCTGATCCATTTTCGAAGACATTTTTTCTTACAGTCATACAACCGTGTGTAAGGAATCCCCTCTACGTGAAATTAACAGAATATCTAATGGTGACAGCTCCAATGCCACTGATTAGCAGCATCAATTTTTCATGGGTAGATACTCGCACTTGTATTGGTGTACTTTATTCGACCTGTAAGAATGCTGTCACAGCCAAGCTTCTCTGGATTGAGCATATAGAATATATAAAAAATCATTGTGAGAAAGGTAATAATTTGCTCGAGTGTGCATCGAAAAAGTTGATCCTGAAACTTTCCCCATCTTGAATAATCTGAAAGAACAATTCATTCAGGCCAGTCACAACTCCCTCCACTGTAGCTTTTTGGACTGACACCTATAAGAAAACAACTACTCCTCTGGCTAATACTACAGAGGGCGTTGAATTATATCCGACAGATGTCAGTGGAGAATTCTTCACTGAAGTTATTTCTGAATATGCTGTTGTCAATACAACTGCCGCAACAGATTTTCAATTTTTGGAACACACTTGCAGACCGGTTTTGGGCTGTTTGGTCACTCATCAGTGCAAGGTGGTATCTATCATCCACATAAAGTCGATAATTCCCAATAATTGAAAATCGTATTTCTTCAGAGTATCATTCCTAGGCTGAAGCGCACAAAGAACAACAAGTTTGCTATCGCCCCATATGCCTGTAAACGAGGTAACCATCCGCATATCCGAAATTGGCCCAATTCTTCGTATCAGGAGAGAAAACTTTTCACATCAGGGCGATCCCCAAATTAGTAGACCTACACGTATACAGGTTACATCCTGACACTACATCATTGCAAATGACAAATCTCTTGAAGCCTACTTTTCCTGAGGTAAAAGTTGAGAAATTAGAATCCAAAAACTCGAACATCTATGCATCCTTTAAAGTAACCATTCTGCAAGAAAATTTTAGTAAAGCAATGGATGCAAATATTTGGCCTATGAATACTTGTATAAGTTTTAAAACATATATTCACTGGAGGGAAACTCCCATTTGCCATTATTTATAAACAATCAAGTATAGATTTTTTTTTATTGAAGAAAAATCGAGAAACAATAGTTACACATGTCAAGAATATTTTTTCGAAGCGATCGGTGTAAGCTGCATGGAAATCAAACAACTTTTCGTGAAATTATAAGTAAAATCGTTTCAAAGTGGGTATGGATTCCTCTTTTAAGTCTTCCTATCGAGGAAAGTCGTTTTTGGAAATGATATAGCTGAAGATATAAATGGTGGATTTATGGATTATCTTTTGAGTATTTCAAATGATAGGAGTGGTCAATATGTAGAAAGGTTGAGTGAAATTATCATTTGACTTCATAAGAATAAGGAGATCTCCTCATCATACCATCCCATCTCGCTAAAATCAATAATCAATAAGACTTTCGAAAGAATGATATAGACCAGAGTGGAGCATTAGGATAGAATGGAATGGCATTCAGAATATAGAGGCTTATTGTCAAGCGGTCTTATTAGATTTTGACATGGTTTGCGAACAATATACTCTTTCATCGAAATAGTCATTGATATTCAATGTTCATATGAATGGAAATAAAGTATCATGAAAAATGATAATTGAAACTTTCTATGTTGTTTACCACTTTTATTTGGAACTAAGGTTACTGCAGTTTAGTGAGAGTGCTCTCGGCAACATTGAATTGTAGGCTGCTAATTTATGACTGCAAAGGAATGCAATTGCTCGGAGATAAAAGTGGAAGGAAAATCAATCGCTTTATTCAATATGAATAATAATTTCGTGATACTTACAAGCAAATAATCTATATAAAAAATGAAAATGCACAATTTCAGCTGTCAAAAGTAGTGCTCTCCAATCGTCTTTTTCGTTGGCAATAACTCAATGTGAGCTTTTTTCACTTTTTACTTTTATTTGAAGGCGATTCCTGGGATGAAGTCTATGAGAAAGCTGAAATAGGGCTCAAATATGTACTTTCCTGGTTGAATATGAGCCTCCTGAGTCTGAATGTGGGAAAAACTATATTCATTGCATTCACCACAACAAAAAAAAACCAACCCTTAAATAACACTCTCACTGTTCATAAGTATCTATGCCGAACCCCAACGCAGTGTTCATGTCCAATAATTGAAAAAGTTGACAACTTGAAGTATTTGGGTGTATATGGAGGCCAACACCTGCGATGGGAAGAACACATTGACATTACAGTTAAGAGACTCAATAAGTTAGTTTATAAATTCTATCAAATTAGAAATCTGAATAATAAAAAGCTCTTACTTACGATTTACAGCTCACTCGCTGAATCTCAATTGAGGTACTGTATCATTATATGGGGTGGTCTCAGTTAAACATTATTACACGTTCTAGAGGTTATGAAAAAAATAAAAATTAAAATAATTTTTAAGCAAAATAGAAGGTACTCTACTGAAGACCTTTACAAATAAACTGGCTTATTTGATGTAAGAAAACTATATACCTATCAATGCTTAATATGGATGTAAAATACCTCCATCTCTCAGATAAGTCATACTCACAACACGCGTACTAAATCTGAGCAGAAAACAAATGTTCCCCTCTGTAGGCTAACGCACACAAAGAAATTTATATCATACTTTATTCCAAAATTATTAAACCTAGTCCCTTTAGAAATCAGAGTCATTCCTAATAAACGTGAAATGAAATCAAAACTGATCAACCAGGCCAGTTTCAACTCCCTTCACTGTAGGTTAAAGGACTGACACCCATCAGAACAACTACTCCCTTAGCTAATACCTATCTGAACGAATTGTTCCTTTAGATGATTTGATTTATATTCAGTCTTCAAGTACTGAATATATGTAAAAATAAAAATGTTTTTTCGTATTTAAATTCTCTCGATATGATTTTCAACTAGAGAAACTAACTTACTCAAAATAGATATATGTTGAAATCAAATTGTGAATTGTTTTGAATTAATATTACTTCTCTACAACCTGTGCATCTCTAGGACGGTTCTGATTCAACGAAAATGTTTCATCACCCGGACGAATTACATCCGCAATTTTAATAAGGTAGCAGTAGGAGGATATAAACGAGTAGTAAAGTTGCCATCCATCCACAGCAGCATACTTTAATAAATGGAAAAGGTCGTTATAACGCTGAGCACTCACATCTGAAGAATAACTAAGTACAACTGGGATTAGGGGGTTTTAGGATTCTCTTTCTGAATATGAATCTGAAAGATTAAAGGAAGAAGCCAGATTATTAATTCCGGATACGAAATATGGTTCCATAAAAATTTTGACTTTTTGAAACAGGATTGTTTGTTTTTGGTAGTGAAAATGTAATACTTTCAGTGTTTCAAACCATAGCCGTAGGTACTCATGTATGAAATCTGGTAGATAGTTTGGAAACTGTGAGAAAAAGGTTTCTTGGGAAATCATGTGTCGTGAAAACAAAGAGAGAATTGATGGATTCCGTATCATTTTTGATGTGTTAGAAATTGAACAAATTTTCGTAAAGAAACGAAGAAGAAATAAGTATTGGAATATATATGTTCAACGGGTAGTGAAAAGACAAAAGTTATGATGAACTTACATAATATTTGGAGTTTGATATTCAAAAATTCCTATATTGAAGAAAATAAATTATGTGAAAGTTTTATAGCAATATATTGAAAGGTGTGTATTTTAGGAAGAGATCATTTTCTGCGAAAAAAGTTTTGTGGCTTTTACTTCTCCATCATTATACAAAATATTGTGGGGATCTTCCAAGAGAATGAAGAAAGCAATATAATTGAAAATGAATTCTTAGCTTTTGTTTCCTACAATTTTTTGTATGAAAACTAAAAAATGAAAACAAAAAGGCAGTTTTCCAAATTTATTTACAATATTTCTATCATAAAACCGTACAACAAGTTCAATAATTTAAACGTTGTGTGAAAAAGCTAGAAAATGTGAGTCAGCTCTTCTTACTTTAAGTAAATTGCACTACTGAATCAATTAACCGGTTGCTGTCAGAATGGAATGGAATTTAATGATTTGTAAGACTGTTGTTATGAAGTATATGATACCAATTTCTGAAAAATATATTTTTGGAGACATTAACAACTTTTCAGTACCACCAATTGATACAGAAAATGAGTGCATTCATTATATTCAAGAAACACTCCATTGTGAGTTTAAAATAAACGCAAAACTATACAATAGCTCTTTCAGGCGTCTGTATACATGTATGTACAGCTGCCGGAATAAGTTATGGCCGGTGAGAAGCCCTTCCCTCTAGATGTGCAGTAGAAGTGTAGAAATTTGTTATCAATCATGTTAATCCTTAATCCGTACTACGCAAAATTGCGAACAAAAGTTTCTATTCCTGTTTTCCTAATACTTTCTTTGTCATACACCGACCCAAACTTTACGCAGATACGATATCTCCCACCGGTCATGACTCAGTCTGGTAGCTGTATAGACACGCCTGAAGAATCTATTGTCTAGCGAAACGCGTGTTGCGATTTTGTAAAACTTGTTAGTGAAAATCTCGCAATGAAGTATCGGCCGATTCCATAACATATTTGTGATTCATCAATGACAAAAACTACATACCTATATCTTACAACGGATCAAATTACCAGAATAACTTTCAGTATATGTCACAATCTATTCAAAATTATATTATATC
>NW_019291515.1:0-74825 GCF_000500325.1 Leptinotarsa decemlineata | reverse complement strand
CCCTGGACTATTACATTTTCTGGGAATCGGTGAAGGTATTTTTCACAAGTTTTTGGTTTGAATATCGAAATTCCTGCACCAGTATCTATTAAAATTTTGAAGGTATTTGAAAGGTCTTTGATATAGTATAAGTTTTTTGAATTCATGGAGCGAAGTGAACTTATATGAAGCGTTGTTCCGGGAAGTTCAGATCGGGGTGATAATCTTCTAGGTTTATCGATTGGATTTGGGTTTGAATGTCCGATGTTATGTCTTGGGATTGACTGAAATCTGGAGGGTGATGTTGTGTAGGAAGTGAAAGAAAATCCTGGTATCCTGAGATATTTGGATTGTTTGTATATTGGTCGTGTTGGTCATTATGGTCATATTGATCATATTGGTTGTATTTATCATATTGGTTGTATTGATCGTATCGTTCAAGTTGTTCTTGCGGGCATTGACTATTATAAGTATAATAGTCATTTTCTTGGCTAGTTGCTGTATAGTAGTTCTCATACTCTGTGTTATAATCTTGGAGAGGTTGTGATTCTTCATTTTTAACGCAATGTGTTCTTTGTTGATTTATGTTGGGGTTGCGTTGAATTACTGAGGGACGATTCTGGTTTTGATTTTGGAAATTTGGCCTAGATGGGGTATTTTGGAATTGCGGTCTTTGTTGATTGTTTTGAAATTGTGGTCTTTGTTGATTGTTTTGAAAATTCGTTTGAGGACGGTTTCGTTGGAAAAAATTTGGTTTCGGAAAGTTCGTGTTTTGGAAGGAATTTGTGTTATTTGGTGGTGGTCGTTGTCTTTGGCGGCATTCGTTCGACAAATGACCGAAGCATCCACAAAAGTTAAACGTTCTTGAAGACTGAGATTGTTGGGGTCTTTTGGGAATGTTGTTTTTCGGTTGGTTGTGTTTGTCATGCTTTTGGTTTTCGAAGTACGAAAGTTGGAGTTCTCTCCTGATTCGCATGTGTGCTTCGAGCATGTCTCTGGGGTTTCCAGCGCGTACGATTTGTCCTAGTCTGGGTTCAAGTCCGGTAAGTAGTGTCAGTGTCATGGTTTCAATGAGTCTCGATTGAGCTGTTTTTTGATCGGCAGTGAGAGTAGATTTTTGAATACAAGCGTGCATTTTGGCATTATGTACTTGTAATCTGTTGAAAAATATCAACGCGGTTTCATTTGGTAGCTGTTTTAGTCTTTGCAGGTCTTGGAGTAAGGAGGTGAGATCTCGGGTGTCACCAAAGTTTAAATTCAGTAGGTGTCTGAACTCTTGATATGTTTCGGGGTTTCGAGAGCTTATAAGTTGGGCAGCTCTTCCGCGAACTTTGTTTTTAATGTGTATTGTTAAAAGATTTTTTTGATCGCGAGTTGACATTTGGTATGCACAATCGCAAGCATTTGTAAAGGTTGTTAGAAATATTTGGTCTCCTTCAAACTCAGGGACGATTGAAAATATTTCTGACAATTTCTATGGTTCAATTTCGGGGATAGGTTCAGGGATTGGTTCAGGGGCATTTTCGTTGTCAGGCATATCGCTCAATTAATCGATTCACTGGACTATAATAAATCAATAATAGCAATACTCAATACCTTTGAGATAATCGAACAGTACGATTATTTTGATGATAATTGATCTGTGCAATTATCAACAATTGGTTTTACAATAAGCCAAGAATCAATCTGTATGATTATTGCAATGAAATAAAATTCTGTACAATAAACGAGATGAATCTTTGTTCACTTACAGTATTTGTTTCATGGGTGATTCGTCTTGCTCTCGAAGTTTTCCACCAGGGGCTTCACTAGGTGTTCCTTCCGTGGTCTTCTTCAAGTGATAACTCCTCGGGTTCTCTTGGTTTTGCTTTTCCTTGAAGGGCTCGGTTCTTTGTTTCCTCGAAAGGCTTGGTTCTTTGTTTCCTTGAAGGATTGGAATCCACAGCTGCCAGTTAGAATTTTCTTGTTCTAGCAACGTTCAGGAATCCGCACGACTGCGCCAATTTGTTATATCTTGTATTTCACAATTCACTTTTTAAAAATTGGTTTATTTCTTTATAAACACTTTATTATAATATTTGAATATAATGTGAAAAACTTGGAACATTAACTGAATAAGTAATTGATATGAACTATACTTGAGTATGAATAAATCGTTAATAAACATTTTTCTGACCTCGCAGGGTCTATTTATATGTTTGGTATGAAAAACAATATTTGAACAGTGTCAGCAATTGCTTTGTCTGGAACACAAGTGTTCATCTGGCAGTTTATTGAAAATCCTCATACTCGAATATCCACAAGATATCGAAGATACAACATATTTACATATGGAAATCAGCGCAATTCCTCGTATTATAACTATGGACTTGTTGGATTCTAGTAAACTTATTTTTATTTGTGTATATGTATTCACACATTTCTAAAATTAAAATACTTGTCCTTGTTAAAATTTTTGGATCTTTAAAAATCGATCTACAGGATGCTTTGCTTGGGGTATCGCAAATAATTTTTAAAATGCGTTTTTGTGCAATGAATACATCTGGTGCTCGAGTGGAAACACCCCAGAAACATATACCAATATCGTAATTGGGAGGCTACTTGTGCATGATATACTACGAATAATTGTTCACCTAATAAAATGTTCTCAAGATTTCAGAACATAAAACATAATGAGTTCAATTTTGAGATCAAATTGGTACAATGTTCTTTCCAGTTTTAACCAACGTCTATAGTAATTCCAAGAAATTTAACTGATAAAGTAGGCTCAATCAATATTTCATCAGTTTTTATTGTTACAGTTTCGCATTGTTTTTGGTAGTTGAGGAATTGAATTGTCTCTATTGAAATAGAGAGACTTTTGATCACACCATGAAATGAGGTTACCAACCGCAGTTGTACACTTTTATATTGGTGTCATCTGCATATCTAATAAAGTTGACAGAAGATTCGATATTATCCATGTCATTCGGGTAGAATAAAAATGAAATTGGACCCAAAACAGAGCCTTGGGGAACGCCCATAGAGATATTTTGATATGCAGATTTAGTGGAAGATATACTAACAAACTGTTTTCTGTGGTTTCCAGTCGAGTGAAACTCCACAAATACCATATTTAGACAAGAGTACCTCATGCAGAACGCAGTCGAATGCCCTGCTGGGATCACAGAAGATCCCAACAGGGCACTCACCTAAATCGATTGCTTTGATCAATTTTTCGTAAAATGCCAACACCGCAGTTGAGTGTCCTGCCAGGAAACCATGTTGGTCATCTGAGAAGACGCTATGACTTAATGCAAAATTCATGTCTTTGATGATAATACATGAAATCAATTTGGCTCATTCTCTGGAGATCAGTTACATTATTTAATAAAATTTTGCAGTAAATCAGATATCGCATATTCAAATCTTTCTCTTTCTTTTCTTCGTCATTCCTTCTTGTTTTTTTACCTTTGACTTTGACCATTCTCAGTATTTGATTATGATGAAAGTACCATGTCTGCCATCATCATTACAACACTCGGAACACAAACTTATAAATGTGTCAAATGTCATGTCTGGCGAGGCATGCTCTTAGAAATGTGTTTCAAGTTTCTATCGTTTTACTTGTATATCACAATTATATTACAGTTGCCCCGAATAAATTTTTTGCAATTTTCAAATGAGAACACCTTAACAAAAGAGGCTGATACCTTTATGTTTACACATGTAGTAATATTTTTGAATTAGATTCAAAGACGTATATTTCTAGGAGAGATTAATTTTTGAGAAAGAAATGTTTTGAAAAATACCTAGGTGATCATTTGCGTTGAGGGTGATCCAAGTAGATGAACACAAGCGCGCCAGTATTTAAAGAATTAGTTTCTTTGATAGTGTACGAGGGTGAAAGTCATGACACCGGAATCAATTCGTTCATGTCTGGCGAACTGGTAAACGGCACGACTTAACGTATTCACAGCACAAATATTTTGAAAGAAAATATGAAGTCAACAATTATAAGTCGATGAAAAAAAATTATTCAGAATAATTCGTATGATACCCAAAGAAGGTGCAAGATCAGATGGTATATTCCTGTCATTTTACTATTTGCGATTTGAGTAAATCGGGCACTCTAAGTAGTGGCGCAGCTGGCATAGCGAAGACGGTCCTGGATGCTAAGAACACCCAAAATGAATCATAAGAGGAGGAACAAAGTCATGTATTTGCGCAACCATGCTGAAGGACTCTTCATGTAAAACAAAAAATACTTCCAAAAAACCCAATCGGGTGAAATGACCCTCCCGGTAATGACGAGGAGCTAGTAATGCGAAACGGTCTATTGGTGGTCGCTCCGGCTGAATGGAATTGATTTCTGCTTTTCATATACAAGAAGTTACTTCGGTCGGTCGGTAGCCGGTCGGTTCGACGTGGGTGCTTTGTTCACTCAATCGAATTGACTGCCGATTCAGTCGGTGGTTCAAGCGCCAGGCTGAACTATCGATTTTCACTTGTTATCATCCAACCCGTGCTAGGAATCACACGTTAAAAGGTAAGACCTCGTTAATCCCTAGCTCGCATAAGTTTCCACTTCTGAGGGTTGTCGTTCGTAGGGGTGCTGCAGTTGATTGACGGAAAAACAGGTTTCAAACAGATTTTTTTAAAACAGATTTTAAACTTGCGACAAATCTTTCAAATGGAAGACGTTGTATATGTGCCTTAAGGGTTTACTTCAGCTTTCTGCGCGTCATCAGGTGGATTAGCTGTTATTTTTTCTTCTGGTATCTGCCACACGTACCTACAAAATCGTAGGTTCACATGAGAGGCAAGGGCCGTTTTTTAGCTGATACCACTGTTAGTATCTCGGAAACGGTAGATCCTATAAGGACAGTTAAATGGAACAAAAGTTGCTTTTTCAGGAATGCAACATAATGCTATTCTCAGATCGATAAAATCACCAACTGTTTCCGAGATATTTGCAAAAAACTGAAAATAACAGATTTAATTGTTTTGCTCTACTGCCTCCATTTTTAATAATATCAAAAAATGACAGGTGAAATTTTTGTTCCATTTCGTAATCTGGTTCAACCCATTTCCCAATGCGACTTTTCGTTCATTGAGTTCCATCATCAATATATTTTTTTTAATACGAACATATTATTTTATACATTTTGGTAAGCATTGTAATTACACATTCAATAATATATTACAACATATGTATTTCTCGATGTTTCTTCCAAAAAATGAGAAATTATATTTCTGAATATCGTTGCAAACACATAGTTAATAAAAATAAAAAAAGAAACAGTTGCGAAAGAGAATGTGACGAAATAATAAATCGTAGAAAACGAATATCATAACGGAATGCCTCACGTTACATTTTTTAACTTACCGTCTCAAGCGATATCGCATTGAATGATCAAATTGTCTTTCATAATTTCTCAAACAAATACTTGTTCTAGAAATAGTGTTCTTGTGGCAGTTCTCTAAAATCTGTGGAGTGATAGCCATGCAGGGTCTTCTGATTGAATCTTTCATTTCCACAATATTTTCAAAATTGGTTCTGAATACTTCATCTTTTATGAAGCCCCACAACGAAAAATCTAGAAAAGAAAGGTCCGGTGAACGTGGTGGCCATTCAATAGGACCATCATTTCCTATCCATCTTCCTGGCATAGTTGTATTGAGGAAATCTCTGCACATTCTCCTAATGCGATGTGGTGGAACTCCGTCGTGCTGGAAATACTCATATCTTCTTATTAGGCTGAGTGGCAAATCTTCTAGAAACTAAACTAGAGTCCTTGATAAGAAGTCCAAGTACAGTTTTCCGTCAGAGATGTGTAAAAAAAGTGGGGGCTAATAATAATAAGACACCAAGTCATACGTTAACATCATATCTCTCTTGAAAATTGGTAACTTTATGTAAATATTCATTTTCTAGTCGCCAGGGATGTATATTCCTGTTGAACCATCCGTTGTTGGTAAATTTACTATCATTATACCACCACTTTTTTTTCGCAAATTTCATTATGTAGGCGAAATTTTCTAATGAGTCATCTACTCTTCTCCTATTGAAGTCCGTCAAATGCAAATGATGGATTTTTCTGATTCGTGGATCTTGAATTAATTTTTCTTCAAAATTTTCCGTACAGACGTAGTGTATATAGCCAAATCATGAGAAATGTCCCTCAGGGATACTTCCTTGTTCTCATTTTTCTTTACTTTCCACAAATCCTAAATCAAATGAATTTCACTTTATCATTATGGTGAATCTTTTTTGAACTCACCTAAAACGCCGATATCATTATCGCCACCCCATTCAGTAACCCTACATTTTCTTTTGAAGGGTTTTTCAAAGGATTCATAGCTACAATCCTACAATGTAGGTACCTACAAATTCTCAAGAAACATTTGGAAATTATGAATGGCTTGGTATTGATAAACATATTATTGGTCTATCACTTTCAAGATAATCCTTACAGAAATCTATTTGGATTTCAGTGAATATAAATATTTAAGATCCCAATGAACGACATCGCCGACGGGAGAACTCTGTTTGGATTTCAGTAATATTCGGAAATTCGAGCTCTTAATAAAAAAATGATAGAATAGTGATGATGAACATCAAAAGATAAATAGATATGATTTCAATTTAAGAGCCACCGGTAGACAGCTATTTCAGCCTATTGGGCATCGTCGGTACCGGGCAGGCGGTCCTCGATTGAAGACAAAATGGGAATAACTAAGAGAAGTAATTAATAAAAATAACTGTGTAAACGCAAGCGAGACATAAGTGGATTCACCTATTGGTGTGACACCCAATTCAACTTGCCAAGTTTTTATGTCAGTGTTGGAGGTTTAACCAATCAACCAAAATGAAACACCCCATACATAAGACCATCCCAGTCCCCACTATGAGCTTTCAGAAGATTTAGGAATTGATTTTTTATTTCCATCGGAAATGTATCTAATTCTTGAGGAAAGTATGAAAAAGTAATATTTTTTTTATTCAGTGCTGGAGAAGACAGTTGAAAAAGTGGAAACAAAACATTTTGAAATGCACAAATTCACAATAGATTTTTGAACAATCTTCCATTTTGAGCCATGCATGAATGTGGCCTATTATGAATTTCCCTTCAAACTTCAATTGAAGTTGATCTCTAATTATATTATTCATGAACATTACTGGAGTTTATTTCCAACAGCAAACCGTTATTTTCAACACCTCGACACGTGTTTCAAAAACCAAGTGATCATCTTGAAGATGACTGAAAGGTAATTGAAGGTGATTGAAAGACGTGTCGAAGTATTGAAAATAACGGTTTGGTGTTGGGACTAAACTCCACTAATATTCATTACTACACCAAAGGTTCCAAAAAGTGCATACAAGTATATTATTGATGTCTTCTGGTGTCGGTGGTTTCTCTCGATATACCTTTCTTTAACATATATTTCCAGAGATAGAAATCAGTGAATGGGTCCATTTCTTTCTATCCATTTATTTATACGCCACTTGTTCAAAAACCTCCTTACCCGATTTTAGTTGTGGGGAGGCGTGCCATCATAATGGTGATATTTATGACCTATGCCTTGTGTCAATCGGTACATCCTCCAACAAATCTGATAAATTATTTCGGAGGAAATCTCTATAAATTTCTCAATTCAGAGAACCATCAAAGAAATATGGTCCTATGACCTTATCCCCAATTATGCCACCCCAAACATTTATAGACAATCTGTTTTGGTTATCGATTTATCTCATCCAGTGACCCCCACATATGTGCATATTATGTCTATTTACCATAACATTACTTTCAAATGTGGACTCGCCAGAAAACAAAACATATTTCATGTAACTCGGTTCTTCGCTGATTGAATAAATGTTCTGACTCTGGTATCATAATCCGTTTCATTGAACTCTGGATGTAATAAAAGCCAGTATGAGAGTAATCTTTATTTTTGAACAACATTCTGTTCACGGAAGTATGACTTAAATCTATCTCTCTTGCAATTCCCCTCGTACTTGAGGATTTCCAACTGTTCAAAGCATCACCGCTGATTCATTTGTTGAAATTTCTTTAACCCTCCAAAAACTGTCTGGTCGTGTAGACCTTGTGTTAGGATATCGAACAGCATACATTCTACTGGCTAATAAACAATTTCTGTCACATTCATCCAAAATGTAGATCATATTTATCATTTCTTCGGTAGGTAATTTAATTTCGAAAAAAAAATTGTAGATTTCGATTATAAATTCACCCGCTCAATAACTAAATGTAAGTTTGTTAACATTTCCTATAACATTCAAATGTTCCAAGAGTCATTTGATATAACTGAAATGATCTACATTCCAAGTAGATGTTACATAAGCTGCTCTCAGCAGTACGATATCCTAATATAATGTATATAATCCAGACTTTTCGAAAGAGATGTTTCAGAAAACAAAGAGAGTGTAAAGCACACAAAACGTGGGTTTCTATTATCTTTTTAAGGGACTTACCGCGAGAAACCAACACAATTAGATGAAAACTAAATTGATTCAAAGAAGTTTTTTGTTCTATTACAAAGTGAACAATAATCGAAGTTCGAGAAAAAATTGTAGATAGATTCAATTAATTAATTATTCATGCTTTCCTCAAGAATTGGATATATTTTCGATTGAAATAAGGTAGTCAATGCCTACATTTTCTGAAAGCTCAGAGTGTGAACTATTCTGGGATAGTCCTATGTGCGGGATGGGCTATTTGAAAAAAACTGAGTTTTGTTTATCCCCCTATAGAAAAAACACTGTTCAGTAAACTTATGGAGACGAAATATCCTCAAGGATATTTGGTTGAAAAATTTTCCTCATTCCATTCGATCGGGTAGAAGATATTTGGTGTTGAATGAACTCATTTTTTAACACACATTTCACTATAATTTCCGAACGACTCGATATAAATTCAAACAACCTATAAATTCAATCGAGTGAAACTATCTGAAGTGATATATTCGAGAAATATTAGTTTGGTCTGATACACATTTATTGGCCATTTATTATTATTAATTATTCAAGCATAGGTTCCATCAATCTCTACAACTTTTTCTCAGAACATTTTTTTGTATCCAATAGAAAAGCAGCCATCGTCCATCCAGCTATCGTTGATACACCCTGTATATTTTTCAAAAATAACTCTTACAGATTGTGATATGTGGTTTGTCTTCGGAAAGTTATCTAATTGATAAACCTGCATATTGAAAAAAATGTCTGATACAATTTTTTTGTTTGTTTAGTTTAGATCTTTCGACATTTTTCCTCCACTTAGGTTCAAGGGGTATTTGATAATTTTCTCACCTAACTGACAAATTTCAACAACCCTTTCAGAAAGATGAATTGAATTACCCTTTTACTTAACCCATATTAAAGCATAAACAGAGTTGGTTTTATTAGAAAACAAGCTATCAATGCACTGATGCCAATGTGAAAGTTTTATGAGACTTTTTACTACAAATCCCGCTTAATAAATAATAACTCGCTTGTCAACTTCAGTCAAATTGACGAGTACGGTCCATACTATTCTGTAACTTTTCATGATTCGAACGTAAATATGCAATAGTATTGAAACATACTAAAACAGAACACTGAATCATTTTGACTTAGAAAACTGAACGTTGAATGCCTATTCAAAAGAAGTGAACTCTCTACGAATCCTGTATCACGACTAATACGCTTCAATTTATCTTACCATAAGTTTACCATATTTCAGTAGTCACTCGGCGATTTGAGTGTTTATTCCCTTGGTTTCTATTTCCATGCGTATGAAAGAGTTTCGACATAGAATTTCCCTTACATGGGACCCTATCATCCTCAAGGGCGGACTTCGAAGTTTCGGAATGATTCATTTGTCATATTGCCTCATCAGCACCAATCTGGATAATATTCATGACAGTACGTAATGACATTCATTCACTCATTCGATTTGATTCCAGCCATAAGAATCTTGTATGATTTGTAACCTGAATTGAATAAAGAATGAACTTGTTCTACACAAACCACGCAAACATTCTTTCTGAAAATATTATTATTTTCTCATTTCCTCAGGTTGAATTATAATTAAAAAAAGTTGTGACATAATTTTTAGGAAATATTGACCACATTCATTTGCTTTGTCTGGAACACAAGTGTTCATCTTGCTGATACTGCACAATTAGCACTTTTAGCAGGAAGCTGTTATCGCTTGTAATTTAATACGTGTGCGACGTTAATTCACATATAACATCTATAACAACAATGAATATTTATATAACCTATCATATCTATAACCTACAATGGATATTTTTTATATTAATTTCCAGTGACACGTTCTCTAAACGCCTTCCAACTACTATAACTTCTGCTGAAAGGATAATGATTGTGTACAAAATGCTATGTAGGACAAAATTTGGGAACAGGCGAGATCAGTATGGCATTCCAAAACTGTTGAAAGAAAAAGTGTTTTTGAGTGCATACCCTTTGCACGATGGCCCCTATGAATGGACCGAATTTGGAAAGTTAACAGATAGACAAGTAAGAAAAAAGTTATGGATTTTGAGAGATAGGGTATATTTTCAATATTTTAGCTTCTGGTAAAATTCTGGGGCAACATACACTGTTGGTACAAGGAACAACCAATTATTCTAATAGAGAAATATTTCGGAACTGAATTTGCATTTTATTTTGCATGGCTAGGATTTTATGTTAAAATGCTTATGCCGATGGCCATACTGAGTGTTTTGTGTATATTATATGGAGCTGCTACCATAACCACCAGCCAAAATATAAATAGGTAACCACCAAATTATCAAACTTTCAATTCATTCAAGTTCAAATAGTCAAAATTTGAGAAAAAAATTTCACAGGATTTATATTTAATCATTTTCAACAATATTTTCGATATTTGTGATGCACTGTTTGGAACCTTTGGTGTAGTAATGTTTAATCTTTCTCTTGAAGATGATCACTCGGTGATCGAAGCACGTATCGAGGTGTTAAAAATAACGATTTCATTAAGGCCAAACAAATTGTTTTAACCCTGTATATAATTTCATCTGTATGTCTTCAGTTATGTGAAATACAAAAATGCTTGGCACTCGAAATATTTCTGTTAGTTTATTGATGGTCTTGTTGAGAAATTATTTTTTTCCTCGCCTATTAGGGTCAAACAAATTGATTTGACTCTGTATATATGACATTTCATATGTTTCCTTTCACACGTAGCTCAATAATTTTTGAGACTCGAAATATTTCTGGTACTTTAGTTGAAGTCTTGTCAGACATTATTTTTTCCTCGCCTATTACGGCCAAACAAATTGTTGTGACCCTGTATATAATTTCATCTGTATGTCGTCAGTTTTGTGAAATACAAAAATTCTTGGCACTCGAAATATTTCTGTTAGTTTACTGATGGTCTTGTTGAGAAATTATTTTTTTCCTCGCCTATTACGGCCAAACAAATTGTTTTGACACTGTATATGATTTCATCGGTATGTTTTCAGTTTTGCGAAATATAACAATTCTTGGCACTTGGAATATTTCTGTTAGTTTACTGAAAGTCGCGTCGTGAAATTATTTATTTCCCCGCCTATTACGGCCAAACTAATTGATTTCAGCTTGTATATTTAATATCCATATGTTTTTTCTCCCACGAAGCCTATTAATTTTAGGCACTTCGGGAACTTTACTTGAAGTTTTGCTAGACATTATTATTTTTTCTTCGCATATTACGCATTATTACGCATTGTTTTGACCGTAATCATATTATATAATCATTTGTATGTCTTCCTTTTTGAGAAATATGAGGATTTTTAACATTCGAAATCATTTGGGTAGATTATCGATAGTCTCCTCACGGATTTGTTTGATGTTGAATATTGTATCAGAAACATGGTCTTCTCGTAGGTTAACGTTATTCACTGGAAGAATTTCAATCATCAGAAACAGGAAAAATAGAAAATCTGACTACACCGCCCGCGTTTGCTTTTTTATCCCGCATACAATTTTCCCTACGTCAGAAAGTGTAGCCAGGAAACTGTGGCTAACTTCACATTAATCTCTTTTTATTTTTTCGATCAAAAATTTAGCAAAATATGGTTTATTATATCAGAAACCACTGGTTCACAAATCTAGAATAAACTCCTAATAATAATAATAATAACGCCACTCACAAGAGGNAAGAACATGGAAGGTGCAAGAGTGAAAACACCCCAGAAACATATGCCATATCGTAATCGGGAGGCTACTTGTGCATGATATAATACGAATAATTGTTCACGTAACAAAATGTTCTTAAGATTTCAGAACATAAAACATAATGAGTCCAATTTTGAGATCGAGTTGGTACAATGTTCTTCAGTTTAAACCAGCGTCTATAGTAATTCCAAGAAATTTATTTGATAAAGTAGGCTCAATCAATATTTCATCAGTTTTTATTGTTACAGTTTCGCATCGTTTTTGGTAGTTGTGGAATCGAATTATATCTGTTTTATTACTACAACCGCAGTTGTACACTTTTGTTTCAATGTATTTTCTTGCATTCTGCAAGAGTACCTCATGCAGAATGCAGTCGAATGCCCTGCTGGGATCGCAGAAGATCCCAACAGGGCACTCACCTAATTCGATTGCTTTGATCAATTTTTCGTAAAATGCCAGCACCGCAGTTGAGTGTCCTAGCAGGAAACCATGTTGGTTATCTGAGAAGACGCTATGACTTAATGCAAAATTTGTAAGTCTTTGATGATAATAAAATTCAAAGAGACGTTTCCCAAAAATGAAATTGATTTGGCTCATTATCTGGAGATCAGTTACATTATTTGATGAAATTTTGCAATAAATCAGACATCGCATATTCAAATCCTCTTCCTGTTCTTCGTCATTCCTTCTTGTTTTTTTACCTTTGACTTTAACCATGTTCAGTATTTGATTATGATGGAAGTACCATGTCTGCCATTATCATTACAACACACGGAACACAAACTTATGAATGTGTCAAATGTCATGTCTGGCTCTTAGAAATGTGTTTCAAGTAATATTTTTGAATTAGATTCAAAGACGTATATTTCTAGAAGAGATTCATTTTTGAGAAAGAAATGTTTTGGAAAAATACCTAGGTGATCATTTGCGTTCAGGATGATCCAAGTAGATGAACACAAGCGCGCCAGTATTTGAAGAATTAGTTTCTTTGATGGTGTACGAGGGTGAAGGTGTACTGAATAAAGCAATAACGTCATGACCCCGGAATCAATTCGTTCATGTCTGGTAAACTGGTGAACGGCACGACTCAACGTATTCACAGCACAAATATTTTGAAAGAAAATATGAAGTCAACAATAATAAGTCAATGAAAAGAAATTATTCAGAATAATTCCAATGATACCCAAAGAAGATGCAAGATCAGGTGGTATATTCCTGTCATTTTACTATTTGCGGAGTACATCGGGCACTCAAAGTAGTGGCGCAGCTGGCTTAGCCAAGACCGTCATGGATGCTAAGAACGCCCAAAATTAATCATAAGAGAAGGAACAAAGTCATGTATTTGCGCAACCATGCTGAAGGACTATTCATGAAAAAACAAAAAATACTTCCAAAAAACCCAATCGGGTGAAATGACCCACCCGGTAATGACGAGGAGCTAGTAATGCAAAACCGGTCAATTGGTTTTCGCTTCAGCTGAATGGAATTGATTTCTGCTTTTCATATACAAGAAGTTACTTCGGTCGGTCGGTAGCCGGTCGGTTCGACGTGGGTGCTTTGTTCACTCGATCGAATTGACTGCCGTTTCAGTCGGTGGTTCAAGCGCCAGGCTGAACTATCGATTTTCACTTGCTATCATCCAACCCGTGCTAGGAATCACACGTTAAAAGGTAAGACCTCGTTAATCCTTAGCTCGCATAAGTTTCTACTTCTGAGGGTTGTCATTCGTAGGGGTGCGACAGTTGGTTGACGGAAAAACAGGTTTCAAACAGATTTTTTTAAAAGAGATTTTAAACTTGCGACAAATCTTTCAAATGGAAGACGTTGTATATGTGCCTTAAGGGTTTACTTCAGCTTTCTGCGCGTCATCAGGTAGATTAGCTGTTGTTTTTTCTTCTGGTATCTGCCACACCATGTGAACCTACAAAATCGTAGGTTCACATGAGAGGCAAGGGCCGTTTTTTAGCTGATACCACTGTTACTATCTCGGAAACGGTAGATCCTATAAGTACAGTTGAATGGAACAAAAGTTGCTTTTTCAGGAATGCAACATAATGCTATTCTGAGATCGACTGTTACTGCCTCCATTTTCAATAATATCAAAAAATGACAGGTGAAATTTTTGTTCCATTTCATATTTTCGTAATCTGGTCCAACCCATTTCCCAATGCGACTTTTCGTTCATTGAGTAGATTCCTATCTGCTTTCTATATAGAGATATGGAACACCGCGCCACTGTTGCAGGACCCTGTATAATATAAATACGGCCGAAACGATGTGTTTGACCCTAATAGGCAAAAATATTCCGAGTGCCAAGAATTGTTGTATTTCGCAAAACTGAAAATATACAGATGAAATCATATACAGGGTCAAAACAATTTGTTTGGCCGTAATAGGCGAGAAAAAAAATGTCTGACAAGACTTCAATTAAAGTACCCGAAATATTCCGAGTGCCAAAAATTATTTTGCTACGTGTGAACATATGGAATGTTATATATACAGAGTCAAATCAATTTGTTTGACTGTAATAGGCGAGGAAAAAATAATTTCTCAACAAGATCATCAATAAACTAACACAAATATTTCGAGTGCCAAGAATTTTTGTATTTCGCAGAACTGAAGACATAGAGATGAAATTAAATACAGGGTCAAAACAATTTGTTTGGACGTAATAGGCGAGGAAAAAATAATTTCTCAACAAGACCACCAGTAAACTGATAGAAATATTTCGAGTGCCAAAAATTTTTGTATTTCGCAAAACTGAAGATATACAGATGAAATTATATACAGGGTCAAAACAATTTGTGGCCGTAATAAACGAAGAAAATATAATTCCAGTTAGTACTCTAAATATTTCGCGTACCAAATATCATTGAGCTTTCTTTGAAGAGAGACATAAATGAATGAATCACAACATTCCGAATTTTCGATAATCAAATCAATTCATTTCGACGTAATTACTGTCAGCGATATATTTAAAAATTGTGGACAGAGATCATTGCATTGAGATGGCCGATGTTACATACAGGATTGACTTTTGTTAGGGAGTTTGAAATATATAATTCATATTTGAAAAATTCTGGGCATTAAATGACTGTAAAAACATTTTTAAATCTAACTAAAATTACTAATGTACCAATATTCCAAATTAACAAGTTATCTTTAACCTACAAGTCATCAAAAAACATTGTGTTACAGTAATTTGAAATGCTCTGGAAAAATAGAAGGGGTAATTTTCAAGGGTAAATTTCATTATACAATGTTTCATTCGCATAATTCACAAATGAACGTTTTTCATACCGCATATGACAAGCTTCGTGGGAAAGTTTTCGACACTTTTCACATTGTTTTATTTCGGTTTCTACTGTTATTATGACCCCGTAAATGATACATTTATCCCGCATGTTATCAGAATCATGTAATATATCAAGTTTCATTTTATTTCTATATCCTCTTATGTTGACGTTCTTCATCAGAGATTTTGAAGTTGCAATATTTTCAAGAAAATATAATACGAATGGACCGCAACTAAATGAATCTGTAATGAGTACTGTAATTTTACAGTTAGTAAGCTCGTAATTTACATTATTCATTTTGTTATAATACCTCAAAAATTCAAAAAATATTTCTAAATATTTTTGTGACTCTGAAATAGAGTTTCCTGTTGGATTCAAACAAATTATTTTTTTNCCCAGAGTTCCTCTCAATTTTAGGGATTGAGCTTCCTGATAGATTTAAAAAAATGAAAAAAATTGATTTTAAGTCTATTGCCATTAAGCAGAAATGATGTGCACATGAGCAAGGATTTTTATCCGTCTTCGTCCTCAAAAAAAATTGAAAGTCACGTTTTGAAAATATTTTATTAAATGATATTTTTTTGAATGGAACACCCTATATTTTATTATGCATTTCGATTCGTAAAAACATTATCAACAACAAAACTCGTATCACCTTTCTAGGGTAAATAAAACCTCATGATTAACCAAACACCCAATTTTGGTACTTTACGAATAAAAATATTTTGTTAGAAACAGCAAAAAGATAAAATTGCGCTGGTATTTGAACTCGTAAAACCCGTGATCATCATGTCGTACCACTCAATTGACACCACTGAGCTATTTGTATTAATTTACAAAACAATAGTTTCCATCTTAAATCCATTCAACTAGCCGTATTTATTTTGTGAATCAAAATATGTGTGCTATAATGTTAACAATGAAGCCGTTTTTGTACAGAACAGAAAATACTGGAACGTCATATTAATACGGATGGAAAAAAATGTGTTTGATTCGATAAAACAGAATTATTATGAGTAATCAAGTTGCCTTGAACCTTTGTTGAAATACTATTTGTCAAATATTCTCAAGTAAATCATGAGAATGTAATAAATTATTGCAACTGTCAACTACTATACGAATATATTTCTAAATGCCGTTTTTCCATCAAGAAAAATGTGATATGTTAGAATCCTAATTGCTTTGACAGAAAAATAGCGTAAGAGCACTCCAACACTACAGCAATTCGTTCCCTGATCGTGAATTACCTAATCGGTGTTTTTTTGCTGTGCATCGTCGATTCAAGAACAATGCAAATGTTTTTGAGAAGAGGAGAACTAAAAAACGGTTCATAATATCTGAAGATACAGAAATTGACGTTTTAACCTACTTTGAGGTAAATCCAAACAATTCCATCAGAGATTTATCTAGAGAAATAGCTGTTCCACTATCTGTTATTCAACGAATTCTGAAGAAACATAAGATTTCTCGTCATAAGTTAAGACCAGTGCAAACACTAGAACCTGGTGACCCTGAGAGACGATTGGGGTTTTGTCGGTATAGTTTATAAATAAATAAAAGCAGACAAGATCCAAACTTTTATAGAAATATTATATGGTGCGATGAGGCTAATTTTTCAAATTGGAGTAGACATAATCCATTTCTAGTCCATCCCCACAATCTGCAAAGACGATTAAGTATTAATGTTTGGTGTGGTCTATTTAGAGGCAGAATTATCCGTCAATTTTTTCTACCATGGTTTTTTGAACGGACTCTGTTACATTAATTTATTAACAAGAGTGTTGGAAGAATTTTTCGATGATCTTGATCTGGAGGCTCGTTAGATGATCTATTTTCAACAGGATAGAGCACCAGCACATAATTTCAATAATTTCAGTGGCATACAAAAAAATGTTGCGAGACAGTTTTGGAAACAGATGGATTGCTACAAATGGTCCTGTTAAGTGGCTTCCTCGTTTACCAAACTTGACACCTCTAGATTTTTACTTTTGGGGATTTCTGAAAAATGAGGTGAACAAAATAAAACATAATAATGTGGATGAACTGAAAAATTATGTTGAAGGTATAAATAGTATATTTGATGGCCGAATTGTGTTGAAAATAACACGTAGTGTCAAGAGAAGGGCCCAAATATGTGTTCAACAAGTTTAACTTAGAATATACAATTTTGAGTAGAGTCAAAGGAGTGGGTGAAAGTAGTTATTTCGAAAGAGGTTTTTCTTCCAGTTTATATCTGAAAAAAGGGTTCATGATCTACACATCTTTGTAAAGAGGGCATTTTGAACTTGATTGCTTTCTTCCTTTCTTTAGAATTTTCTTTCATGTTTTTTGTAGAAATAGAGATTGAGAAAGTTAAAAAGCTATTTTCCTATGAAAAAATCTAATTTGTGAAGAAAAAAATCATTGTGACCTGATGTGGAAGTGGAGAATTTGGAACATGAGTTTTCACGGACGGTATCATAATCCACAATTTTGCAAAATTCTAATATCCCATCTCCATTGAATTTGCATTGACTATTGAAATCGAAAAGGTGCTATTTGCCAACAGCTAACCAGTCCGGAATTTGTTCTGTTTATTAAACAATTTGGATGAAAAATTATATAGCTAAAATAGGGATTAACAATGAATAAAACCTCATAAATATTCGAAAAAGGAGAAAGAAAAGTAATATTGAGAAATGAAGAGAAATAGCAGCTCTTACCAAAACTTACGAAGAATTGTTCACATTGTAATTCTGACTCAGAAACGGAAATTGCTATTTCAACCCATTTCCTCGATAATGTATACGGATTATGCCCTATTATGAAAAAGTTACATCATAAATTACTCTACCTGTAGTAATGATTTGTTTTACCTACCTAGTAGATTCATCTCATTGTACCGTTAAAATACTACAGGATGTGAATAGACAGAAGTAGATGAGTACACAAATTTCCCGAATAAATATGCAAACAGGATTACGCGTATCTCAATTCTTCAGATATATGATTCCTTGCTCTGTTGAAGTAGTTCATCACTTCTATTCCTTCTATGATACTTTTCAAGTATTCTAAATGTCTGTTATTCTGTCTCACACTGGTACATTCACTAGTTTTTTTACTTCCGACTCCATGTAGAAGGTACATGGTCAATTTGTTCTTGTTCTTGTTAGTTTTCCTTGCACATTGATCTGAAAGAATGAGCTGGTAATTTTAACGAAAAGTTTTTCCGTACAGTTCTATATTCCAGCCCTCACTTTTCACGATTTGTGGCTTTTTGGTGTCCTGTGATCCGTTATTATATTTGATGCTCATTCTCCCACATTTTGAAATTTTCGATCGTACCACACTCTTGTCTCTCTCATTATGATAAAATTCACGAGTGCTTCAAGGATAGCCGCATATTGATAATTTATTCACTTGTTCATTTAATCTTTACGGTTTTATAACAATATGAATTCGCGTAATAAAAGTACCTGAAGTGATGTACAGAATGAAATGAAGCATTTTTACAGAGTTCCAGAAATCTAAAGGTAACAAATATAATATATACTTATAAATGCGAAGGTCACTCACTTAATACCCATTTATTCATCTCTGTTTCTCCGTACTGGTTAAGTCCTAGAAAGCTAAAATTTGATATATAGGTGCTTCTTAGGTTTTAGATGCGCACTAAGAAAGGATATTCAAATATTCCAACGGGGGCGCCCCTCGTGGTGGTATCTGTATCTGTAGAGTAGGGAGGGTGAGTGTAGGCCTACAGCCCTTAGTCCACATGTGACCCATTGTACATCCTCCCGAGGAGTTGTCCTCCTAGGACATCGTCCATCCTGTCCTTTCCAGGAAGGTGGACAGGTCACTAGAAGACATCACCTTTTATATCGGCAGGTGTAGGCCAAGGCTCGCCGAACACACACTCTCTTATTGACGATAACTCCGGACACTCGCATAGGACATGCCTGACAGTTTCATCTTCCTCTTCACACATCCTGCATAGAGGTGTGTACACTAGCCCCCACTTGTGGAGGTGTTTCCTTAGTTGACAGTGGCCAGTCAGAAATCCTACTGTTAAGCGTAGATTTTTCCTGGTCATCGCCAGATATTTCTTCGGCGCCAGCTTCCCAGGGTCGCCCAGGATGATCCTGGCAAGATTGCATCCTTTGATTTCATCCCATCTCTTTAGGGATTAAACATGGGTGTAACGTTTGGCTAGTTCCGCAATTGTTGAAATCATCAGGACGTAGGTGCCACTCACTAGGTCCTAAAATTCTTAGTCCAGCCGCTTCCCTGGCTAAAGAGTCGGCAATGCGATTACCTTTACTTCTGTCGTGCCCTTTAATCCACCTCCCTCGTGGGGGTAAAAGGTGAGCGTTTACATATGAAAATTACCTTTTCATCACTGTTTCCCCATACCGGTATATTTTCGGAAGTAAACCACGACAAGTGCTTCACATTACAATAGCTTTTTCAGACAGGAGTTAATAACTACTTACAGATTGAAACATTTTGTATTCTATAAACTTTACTGAAATACTCATTAACTAGTGAAATTATGTGAAAACAGGTCAATGAATTAATTAATATTAGATAATAATTATTCTAGGGTGACAAAGCCTGATTACCTAGTAAGAACATATTAAGTAACGGGGAGCTATTCAACTCATTTTGATCGTTTATTAGATACTGCGAACTTTTGTACTTATTAATTTTCATAGTGTTATGAGTTGAATTTATTTTTCCATTCTGGTTTCCATTCCATCTTTTTCAGAGAAGAGTTTGGTGCCAGATAGTTCAGGAGTTTATAAATTGTCACGTGGTTCATGTCCTATGTTTCACATAGGTCAAACTGGAAGAACATTCAAAGAGAATGAAAGGCCATAAAAATAGTTTCCAGAATGAAAAAATATATTCAACTTATGGTACTCACCTTGTAGAGAGCCATGAGTTCAATTATGAATTCAAAACTCTTAATTTCCAGAAGAAATGTTTGAAACTGGAACTTCTTGAAAGTATGGAAATAAGTAAGTACGAAAACTCCCAATATCTAATGAACGATCAATTCGAGTTGAATAGTGAGTAAGCATTTCTACCTGTATTTAGCTGCTTTTACTATTTAAGAAAGGAGTGTATCCTCTCTGTTTTTAGAATATATAGAACGTTTCAATCTGGGACCTTTTAACATGCTAGTGGTTGCACGTTAAAAGGCGAAACCTTGTTAATCCCTAGCTCGCACAAGTTGCGACTTATGAGGGTTATTGTTCGTATTGTTAAAGGAAAACATATTTAAGAGAAGTTATTCAAATTCTGCTTGAAGAAGCCTCAAGAAAATTAACTCCGAAAACATTTTTCCAGTACAGAAGTCGCTTTAGTCCTGTGTACAAAATCTGTTTGAAATCTGTTTTTCCGTTAACCAGCTGTGGCCCCCACGAACGAACACTCAAAAGTCGAAACTTGTGCTAGCCGAGGATTAACGAAGTCTTACCTATAAAAGTGCAACTCCTAGCACGTGTTAAACGTTTGGCAATGACCGATAAGTATTATCAGTATTGAAATATGGATAAGAAATCTGAACCAAAACATTCGAATTCAAAATAACTATTCTTTATAGTTTCGTTTATTTCCTTAGCTTATATGACCTTCAGCCGAATTTTAATATGAAACATATTTTTTCACAATATTCTTTATGACTTAGAAATGGAATCCTCACATTTTAATCGATCCTCACAAATTGCTTCCCAGAGTTCCTCTCAATTTTAGGGATTTCTCATACATTGGTAACACTGCTCTACATCACAATTATACATTTTAACCTCAAATTGCAGTGTCTGTGTCTAATATTCGGCATACTGGAAAATTCAAATTTCCGGATATCGGGAATATAAAATGGAATATGAAATATACTTTTACAAGATAATTAAATGAAGTGCTGACCAAAAAAAGTAACATGGAGTTTTCACTATGAGTGAATTTAGAAAATAAAATCAACTGTTCATTGAACGGTTAGTTTGTTCGGAGCCTCATATTTTCATTAGTTTTTTAACTTATATCGGATGCACTCATTGATGACTATATTCTGCTTTTTCTATGACCTGACATACCGTTGACATAAGCTAACCTGCACGTATATTGGTCTTGATGTAATGATCTGTTTGCCAGTGATTAGTCCTCAATATGCCCGTCAATGATACCAATGATTTGTTTGATTTGTTTTTGTAAACATATTTGATTTTCATTGTAGGTAGTGACATTTTATATTTTTATCTTCAGAGTTATTGCTTGAATTCAAGTCTGATTTAGATGAGATCTAAATTTCTCTTTATATTTCCCCAAGTTTCATAACCATTAGACGACAAAGCCTGTACATGTTACGATGCCATTTCGATTGATGGAATATATTCAAATGATGTGCGAGTATGTATCAGCATTTATCTCTGCATTCGTACATGCATTATTGAACAGTCCTTGTCAACTGACAGACAACAAATGAACTATCGAGAATCTGTTTGCTTATGTTGAAAGTCAAATGATTCGATAGTAATCTACAAAAATATATGATAAAATAACAAAAACATTTCTTTTGGTATGGTGTAGTCCACTTATCTCAAAATCCGGTTGGTGATGTGAATTAAATATAATTTATACTTGCAATCAGTTAAAACACCATCTAAGGTCAAGGTAGGAATCTACGCAAATTCAACGATGATATTTTATGGAAATTCCGCTTCATCTAGAGACATCAGAATATGAATGACCTTGTATTTTCACACATTAGTGATGAGACTAATTACACCCAAGGTGATAATGAGTTTGTGGACGCGGAAGTGCATATAACCTCCCATGGCTTTTACTGCAGATAGTTATATATTTGAACAGGACTGATTTTTTTATGACTTGTACTTTCCATTTTTTACACTTCTAGCTGTTTTCATGGCTGTTTCAAATAATAACAAGTAGTCATGGTACATTTGCAGGTCACTTGGTATGGGATTACGAATGCAAAACTTTTGAGTTATAGTTTCATACGAGGTCTGTTGTTCGAAAAAAAGGTGAATGTTCAAATTTCGCGGGCTACGCACATTCGATCAGCGATTTTTCTTCTTTTTTCATGTTGGTACACATGTCTCGAACATATGTTCACAGTTTCAGCTATTTAGCTTGTTTAGTTTGTTGGTGAGAGGCGCGTTTCTGATATCGAAGAAATAGATCAAA
This sequence comes from Leptinotarsa decemlineata, assembly GCF_000500325.1. NCBI lineage: Eukaryota > Metazoa > Arthropoda > Insecta > Coleoptera > Chrysomelidae > Leptinotarsa > Leptinotarsa decemlineata. Next base: position 52,178 of record NW_019291515.1, on the reverse strand, counting down.
TAATTTGCATAAAATTTTGTGTAGAAAATGGAAATGAGTGCTCAAAAACACTTGAACTGTTGACAGTGGCATACGGTGATTGTACTCTGAGTCAGAATAATATATACAAGTGGTACATACAAGGTCGAGAAGATGTGAATGACGACGCTTGCCATGGACGCCCCAGAAAATCAACAATCGATGAAAATGTTGAGAAAGTAAAGAACATTGTGATGGAGAATCGTCGAATCACTATTAGAGAAGTTGTTGAGGATGTCGGCATATCGGTTGGCTCATGCCATGCAATTTTTTCGTAAATTTTGGGCATGAAGTGTGTAGCAGCGAAATTCGTCCCAGAATTGCTGAATTTTGACAAAAAAAAATCGTCGTAAAAGGATAATAACTGGTGACGAATCATAGCTAAATGGTTATGACATCGAAACCAACGTCCAGTCCAATGGAAGAGGCTATAGGAGAGCCAAGTTCGATCAAATGTCAAGGTTTTTCTCACTGGTTTCTTCGATTACTGTGACGTAGTGCATCAGGGGTTATTGCCACATGGTCGTACGGTCGTTAAGGAGTATTATCTTGAAGTAATGCGACGCTTGCGAGAAGCAATACGAAGAAACCGTCCAGTATTGTGGAAAAACAATTAATGGATTCTACATCACGATAATGCACCTGCTCAGTCGTTATTGCTTGTTCATAATTTTTTAGCCAAAAACAACACTAGAATCATACCTTAGCCACCGTATTCATCAGATTTGCCCCCCTGCGACTTTTTCCTATTCCCAAGATTGAAGAGACCCATGGAAGGACGGCGTTTTGCGACAATTGAGGAGATAAAAACCGAATTGCTGAGAGAGCTCAAGGACAAAGAAAAAAGTGCATATCAGAACTGCGTGGATTGGATAAAACGCTGGTACAAGTGGAAAGACTATTTTGAAGGGACAAAATAGAAATTGATGAATAAATAAATGTTTTTTGAGAAAAATGAAACTTCACCTTATTTTTCGAAAATACCTCGTATTACTAATTGATGACACAGTTTATATTTCTTACCGTTCATGTGAGATCATACAAGCCTAAAAGCTAGCTTTCGTTTTCAGCCAAAATTTGATAACATGCAGTATGGTAGCTCAATGTAGGCGGAAGTTTGAAATAACTTTTCAATAACATTTTGAACATCGATTCAGAACTCTACTGGTAGCCATGAAAATGGTGGACTACACTCAGAAAATTAAAGAATTTTTGTATCCTTCCATCAACAGGAAACACAAAAATGATTCAACGCAGTCGATCATCAAACAAATCGAAATATCTTCCATGGTTATTTCCAATTTTGTATGTAATGTAGATAGGGACTCATTACCTTGATTTCCAGTAAATGATCACCACCCTTCAGTCTTCAAGTTCAAAGCATATATCTCGTATGAACACTGCAGTTTTATGTTAACAAAAACTTGAATGATGATTTTTAAAATGCTAATTGCTTAGTCGCATATCAACTTATTGAACAATTATACCAGCAATATTGAATTCACTTTTTCATGCTCACATATCTTTTAAAATACCCTGCTGCCGGAGATATCCGCCTTGATTGTATATATCGATTATTATCAACATACGCAAGAAAGAAAAATATAGTATGAATCTCATCATTTTTTTGAATCAATTCAAACATTTGAAAGGCATTATTAAATCTCAAATGAATACATTTTGCAGGAAATGCATATTAAATTCGGAAAATACAATTACTGAGGATCCTCAAAACTTTGGCTGTTCATTAAAACTTTAAATGGCAATTTCGTAATTCCTGATTACGTAAGAGACGAAATAAATTCGTAATAAACCACAAGCAACCGTTGATGCATTTCCTTCATATATGAGCGTTCACAAATCCTCTTCTTAAGACATTATCAGTTCCACCTTGTACACGACTGATGAAGCAACCGCGTAGCGAAACGCGTCTTGAAAATATTTATTTTGAATATTCTATTTGTTGGTGAAACTTTTGACAATTGTGTTCAGATAAATATTGTATTTGATGATTTTCAGAAAGTTTTCGACCAGATACAATTGATTTTATTGTCGAAACTTCAAATTTTTTGATTTTCTCAGACAAACTCATTCGAATCATATTTGTAGCGTATCACATGGTTCAAATCTAGCTCTTCAATTGATTTTTTATCACGCGCAAATTATTTGATATCCACTGGTATCTCAATCGCCACAAAAGAAATAACCAGGAAAGGAATTTCTGTCAAAAACAGAACAATCTGTACTGACAACAGACAAGCCCTATTAGCCTTAAACAGACAACGTGTTACCTCAGGGCTAGTACTAGAGTGCCACCAGCATTTAGCCAAAGCCTCGGTAGATAATAACATTATCCTGAGGTAGATTAAAGGGCACGACAGGAGTAAAGGTTTTCGCATTGCCGACTCTTCAGCCAGGGAAGCGGCTGGACTAAGAATTTTAGGACCCAGTGGCACCTACGGCCTGATAACTTCGACAATTGCGGAACTAGCCAAACGTCACACTCATGCTCAATCCCTAAAGAGATGGGATGGAATCAAAGGATGCAATCTTGCCACGATCACCCTGGGCGACCTTGGAAAGCTGGCGCCGAAGAAATATCTGGCAATGACCAGGAAAAATCTACGCTTAACAGTAGGATATCTGACTGGCCACTGTCAACTAAGGAAACACCTTCATAATATGGGACTAGTGGACACACCTTTATGCAGGATGTGTGAACAGGAAGATGAAACTGTCAGGCATGTCCTATGCGAATGTCCGGAGTTATCGTCAATAAGAGAGTGTATTTGTTTGAAGGTGGTTGACAATGTTTTGTGGTGTATTTCATCAGTTCGGACTTCCGTTGTCTAATATAATATAAATTGATTCGAAATCCCTGAAAGAATCTGTAAAAAATTAAAAAAGATAAACCGAAAATAACAATTTTATTTAAGAGAGTGTGTGTTCGGCGAGTCTTGGCCTACACCTGCCGATTTAAATGAGATGTCTCCTAGTGACCTGTTCACCCTCCTGGAAAGAACAGGATCTACGATGACCTAGGAGGACAACTCCTCGGGAGGATGTACAATGGGTCACATGTGGCCTAAGTGCTGTGGGCCTACACTCACCCTCCCTACTCTACAGATACAGATACAGATATTTGATATCCACCTCAAATTGTCGAAAACTAGTCTATTTAAACGACCTCAAAATGTTCGCAAAAATTGTTTCGATCGAAGATCACACAGATTTTCAATCTGATCTTCATGAAATCAATTCTTTTTCTGAATACATCTAAATGGTATCTCTTATAAACGTTCATTTTAATTATGCACGATAAATCTCGGAATCAAAACCTGGAACAAAAGATCTTAGAGTGTTTATTCGACCATAAGTTTTCGTTTCATCTGCTTCGAAAGCACTTGGTTCAGTTATTTTGAGGATATGAAAACTGTTTAGCTTCTTTTTCTGTGTGCTCAAACCACACATTGAGAACATATGGTCGTACATCATTGAGTCGGAAGATTGTATCGTCAATACATATAAGAAAAGTGTAACTTATCCGCTGTATGTTTGTCTGTCTATCTGTTTGTCTATGAGTTTGTGCGTGTTAAATCTTAAAAACAGCTTAACTACTTGGTTGCGGTTTTCACTATTAAATTGCAGTAAGCTTCACATAGTATTTAGAGTTTGAGAGTTTTATTCATCTCCTGATTATGCTAACTTGGTTAATAAAACATGCGTCAGTCGAGGAAAAAGTGTTTTCAGTAGATTGTAATTTATTAGTTCTCGTTCATTTCACAATATACACAGGTATTTTGTTTATATTTGTTATAATCGCTGATAATGAAGCAATGTTAGTCAATAACAAAATGAAGAATTATATCAGTTTCTCTTTTATTTTCACCGGTATGTTACTCCTATCTCAACAATCGTAAATTGTAATATTTTTATCTGAATATTTGCAACATTTCTACTTATGTACAATACATGTATGCAAAAAGGTAACCAGAAATCGATGTTTGATATCACCAAGAGAAATATTTAGTAAACAAGCTGATTACAACAGGAAGTTATTAAAGGCTTTCAAAATATTAATTGTGATATGAAAAATATAATTAACAATCATATGAGAAAATATGTCAACCTCATGATATAAAAATAAATTTAAACCTAGTAATGAAAGTAGTGTCGTAAACAAGGTTTGAAATCGATAATTGAAAAAATCAAATCTGAACAAAATTTTCAACTGCAATTTTTAAAATACATTTGGTGATTTTTATTATTAGCGATTATTATTTTCATCATAAGTGAAAATAGGATAAACTGATCATTAATTTCGAATAAAATGCATTTCATCAAAAACAATAATAATAATTTTCGAGTGATACTTTTTTAAATCAGCACATACATTTATTGAGTTATCTCCAAGATATATTTTTCCGGCAATAGTAGGTGGAGAATATTATTTTATCGGTGGAGAATATTATTTTGTAACGAAACATCTTTATTTTTGAAAAGCATTTGAATTTTTGTATCACAAAAATATATAACTACCCATACGATTAATATAGGCTATAGCTGTCGTATTATCGACTCGACAAAGAACGTTGCGGTGTGATAGGTTTTTTAGCAAACATTTTAGGCAAAAAAATACAGACGATAGTTTCAAATAATTTATGTGATAATTTTTTTCCTGTTTTGACGAAAAACCATGAGTTCTCATGCCTTCACTGTAAATTACCCAGCCAGTTTTTGAAGCATCGGAAAAAAATTCTATTTCAAACTGTTCATAATTGTAACATGAATGTTCAATTTCTTGAGATGGTGTGAAGAGACATTTTTCCAATTTGAATTTCATTAGTTCAAACTTCCATTCTCTAATATGATTTGAAATTCCTGAAAGAACAAACAAAATTGAAAATTAACATGAATAGCTGAAAATAGCAATTATATTAAACAATAAATCCAGAAATGCAATTACAATCAAATCAAAAATCAAGCAAATGATTGAAAATTGAACAATTAAATTGAACTAAAAATTAAAAAATTTACAGCCAAGTTACTTCACGACGTTTCGATTGTTAGCATCCACAATCGTCTTGGGGTGATGGCTGGACTATTCCTCCGAGAGACGATTATTTATAGATCATTTGAGTGCTTTCACCTATCCCCTCTTTCCTCCCTGCGCTTCACCGGTTTAGCGGGAGTTGATCGCTTGAATATGGGTTTCCATATGTTGCGTATCTCTACGCTAGCTTGACTGAATGCGTCGTTGGAAAATATTTGTGCAGCTTTTTGAACTTCCTCTTAAGTCCGTGTTACTTCCTTTGGACGATCTCAGCTTGGGATCACTTGATGTTGTGTTGATGAGTCGAAACATGCTCCGCTATTCTCTATTTGTTGGTTTCTTCTCGCTGTGTGTGTTTCTTGTGCTCGGCAAAGCGAAATTTTAATGGCCTCTTAGTTTCACCGATGTAGGATTTGCCGCACTCACAGGGTATCCGATAAATGCAATTCTTGGAAACGCAGTCCGCGTTTGGCGGCCTGGTTTTCGTGAGGGTGCTACGAATAGTGTTTCCGGATCTAAAGCAGGTTCCGATGTTGTACTTGGACCCAATTTTTCTTATCCTTTACGACAATCCTCTGACTGGTTGTGACAGCTTATCTTTCTTGCAACGCTCTTGCTGTCATACAGATGTTTCCCACAGTCCTGTTCACCAAAATGTCTAAGAATGGCAATTCGTTGTGGACTTCCTTCTCCATTGTGAAGGTGATGGAATTACGTTGTTGATGTGCTTCAGTCCCTTATCTTGCGTAAAGAATTCGTTCTTAAGTTAAAAAGATCCAGTTCCTAGTAATTTCATGATTACTTCTGTAGGTTAGTTCGTTCTATCTTCGGATAGCTTCCTCTGTATGATTTGAAGTGCTGCCTCGACAGGAACGTTGATCTAAAAGCTTTCCACATCAAAACTGATTAATTGATCTTTGTCTGTGACTTCGATTGCCCCTAGCAATTCGACAAAATGCCTTGAATTCTCCACAAAAGATAAAGTTTTTCCTTGTAGTGGTTATATTATTGGAAGTAAAAATCTGGACAAGTTTTGAGTAGCTAAATGTCTGGAGCTAAAAATGGGTCTGAGCGGAACACCATTTTTGTGGATTTTGGGTAGTGCATACAACAGAGCTGGCTTACTGTGGTGCGGTGTTAGCGATGATCTCTCCTTTTCAGAAAAAAAGACTTATTTTTTTCAAAGTTTGGTACAACTTACTCTCAACTGATGCAGTAAGGTCCCGTACAATCTTCGTGTATTGTCCCTTCTGTAGAACATTTTCGATCTACTGTAACTTCATTTCAGGGTTTTTAATTTGATATAATTGTTAATGTCATTTATTCATTTTGATTCTCAATTTTATTTCATCAAGATTACAAATCATATTATCGTATTAGGCAATGGAAGTCCAAACTAATGAAATTCACCATGAAACATTGTCAACAACCTTCAAACAAACATTTTTCCAATTTATTTCGAAATTCAATCGTTTTAATATTGTAATGAAATATTTTATGTGTTGTTTTCATTCTTCGTATGAATAACCAATAAGTAAAGAGTCATCTAAATGAATGACAGATATATGACCTTTTTGTCTAAGGTTTCTTGCTATTGGTAGCTACTGTGTTAGCGTCTAGTGAAAATTGTTGATTATTATCATGGATATTGTTATACTTTTCTTTAAGTAACGGGTTAGTTCATTCAAAATTTGAACTAGTGAATGCAGTTCGTAAATCTAACACCGAAATGTTGAAAGGAATAGTTAGGCGAGCTTACAACCCCTTCGAGGTTTGTAAAATAATATACATATACAGTGAGAACTCGGCCTGAGAAACTATGCGCGACTACTTGACAGTTAATATCGTTTTGTATTCTAATTCAATGCACTATTCTGCAGAAACGTTTTTATCGGTCCAGGTAGAATCACTTATTCGCTAGTTTTCAAGTGAAATAACCCAATAGTATATATTGGGCTTGTGATGCACTGTTTGGAACCTTTGGTGTAGTAATGAATATTACTGGAGTTTTTCCCAACACCAAACCGTTATTTTAAAACCTCAACACGTGTTTCCAGAGGAAGATTAAAGTTTGATTTTCTTCTTGAAGATGATCGCTTGGTGATCGAAATTCAACAGAAGCCACAATCGCTTACTTTGCGAACCATTTTTCTTCGAACGTCTCAAATGACCCGACTATTAAAAATGAATTATTTTTTTGAATCGAAATAAGCTGAAAACTAAACTGAAACTGAAACTGAATTGCAATATGAATACAACTATTTATTCGAAATGTTCAACGCGCGAAATTTTCATATCCGTCACGATATCATGCATCACTAATATCAACAACATAAATTAGCAGAAGCAAGTTTTCAAGAATAGCGTGATTTCAGATGGTATTGACGGCACCTTGACACGCCCTATAGATAAAGAAGGCATCAGAGCCGAAACCATTATTTTGAATAAAATACTCGTTACCTTCATTTAAATATCAATGAGTTGTTTACTAGATGATTGCAGGCGTTTTCGGAATGTCTGATGTGAAAGGACATTGAAGTTGAAAAACTTCCTATTTCTTATAGGTAGCACAGAGCCCAGCGAAGAATACCAATTTGCATTCAATTTTCATTTTGTGGAGAGTAAACATTTGTAAAGACATTTCTGAACATTCTGAACTTTCTCATACTATTTATATTCACAAAATTATGTATAAACATATTCGAGACTTTTGATCTTTTTTCACTTAGTTAGATCGCCAGTTGTTTGTAGATGACAAACCAGTTGTTTATTGTCCACTTCGGCCTATTTCGAGGAATGATACTCTGAAGGAAATCTATTTTCAATTATCGGGAATCATCGACTGTTTGTTGATGATAGACACTACCTTGCATTGACAAGTGGCCAAACAGCCCGGTACCAATCTGCAAGTGTGTTCCAATAATTGAAAATTTATTGCGGCAGTTGTATCGCTAACAGCATATGCAGGAATAACTTCAGTGAAGAATCCTCCACTGACACCTGTCGGATATAATTCAACGCCCTTCGTGGTATTAGCCAGGCAAGTAGATGTTTTCTGATAAGTGTCAGTTCATTAATCTACAGTGTAGGAAGTTGAAACTAGCGTGAACGAATTGTTCCTTCAGATGATTTGATTTCGATATATGTTCAGCATTACTCCACTTGGATGAATGTTTGATGTTTAATAAATTATTTCGATATGTTTAGCATTACTTAACTCGATATGAATTTCAGAAACATTCTCACTAAGGGCACATCTTTCAGAAAGCAGACTTGAATTGATTTTGTGTGAAGATATACGGTATCGCAACTTGAACAAAGAATTCTGAAAATTAATTTTTATTGAGAGATGAACGGGGTTTATCTTCAACATTGGAAATATGAAATCAGTGAACAGTTTGTTGTGCAGTTTTTGTTATTTGAATATTCTTGAAAATACGTAAAAGTTGTGGAGTGATTTCAGTAATAAATAGTTGAGAATTGAAAAAAATATATATTTAAATCGACGACATTATAGTTATTCATACTATACAGTAGAATTACTAGAAATAGAGAAGAAATTTACAGGTGGCGTGTTAAAAACATCTTACTAAAGGAGGACTGAATTCAGTATAGAAATATTGTGGAGAATTTTCAAATTTTTATGGTGAAACGATGAGTCTGATATTCAAGTCTAAACAACAACCTTTTTCATGCATGATTTTGCCAAAAAGCACCGATGTTCATTTTTCTGGTATCTGTAAAGCCAATTCAAAGTAATAGATTGTTGATGGTTGGTTCGTCAAATGCCAAAATTGCGACTTTCCAAAAACTACTAACCAAAACTAACCAAAAGCCGATGCATCTTTCGAGAGAAAAACTCATGGAACCTTTTTTGAGGTGCTCAAAACATTAATTTTTTTATAAAAGTTCCAACATCAAAACTGAGCGAGTTATGAGGACATAATTTTGGTCCATATTCACACTATTTTTGTACTTGTATAAGCTCTAGAATTTTGACCGACCCAAGCAGCACGTTTTGATTGAGCTTGAAGTTAGGAGAAGGCATTTTTGTAATTTTGCAGGAAATGCCTTTCTTTCAAAATAACTCGTAAACTATTGAACATTAATGATTATTCCTCAATTTTTAAGTTATTTTGAAAAATTACAATGATAGGTCCTTTTTTCTTTTCAAGCTCATTTTTTTCGAAAACAAACACTTCAAACTGAACAAACTTCCAGAGCACATTGAAAGTACATAAATAAAGTTAATTTTAAAGTGGTAGAGGTTATTTTCAAATGAGGTGGTAATTTGGTGGTGATTTTCTCATTTTTTGTCGACGGAAAAAATAGGGACCGATATAATTTTCGTCATAACTCGATTAGTTTTGATGCTAGGAACTTTTCATTGAAGGTTTTTTCATGCACTTCAAAAAGGTTCTGTGAATTTCCCCAGGAAAATTGATTGTTTTCGTTTACTTCACATCGAAACTTTCTAGCTATTACTTCGTTTGTATTGGACCTGCAGACATCATAAACCAATCATTCTTTTCCTGCTACATGTTTACGAAGAAGTTATTCGCCTGAAAACGTGGCATATTGGTTGAAAATTGCTCTTTTCACTTGGGAATAAGTTGAAAAGTATTGACTTTCACAAAAAATGTATATAAAAAAGTTGCTGATAATTAGTCAGTCTTTCAATTCCACTCATTTTCAATGAAACATTTTTGACTCCCGAGAAAGAAAAAAATCCACCTCAGGGTAAAAGCAACCCCCTAACAACTTCGATATAGAGGGTGAATACAACCTAAATCCAAATTTTTGTGCGAATCGCTGCTGTTTGGCAATATTATACATATTTTACGTTCGATGATTAGACGTAGAATACGATGTTTCATTTGCTTGGTAATATTGATTTTCATTGATTTCTTACATGAACCTAGAAAAAAATTCGTCAGTTTTTCATACCATTCAACTATGGTTACGTCGCATACATTCTGATTAGTCTGGTATTCAAAAAAGAAAAACTATTCTCATCATCTCCTTTTTCTATGTTGAACTGTATAAAAAAGTTTATAGCTGTTTACTTAAAAAATTTCTGTGCCTGAGTGTGTGTATTATATAATCACACATCAAAAATGTGGTGAAACAACTCCACAATAGATGAGCAGAAAGAACACTTCAGTATAAAGAAGAAATACTAATGAATTGATTCTCAACTATCATCGTGACGCAGAGGCAGTGACGGCGCTAGACTAAATTTAATGTGGGCAAGGTACATTCAGAAAAAAAAGCACTTGAAATTAACATTTTTTTGTTCATTGAGAAACACTTACCAAAATGTTTACTTACGTGCTTTTTTGTAACATTAAGCCACAAAATGAAAAATAAAAAAAATACTAAAAAGTAATGAAAATCATGGCTGACACTGTGGCTATTTACTCACTTTACTTTAATTGGAAGAAAAAAAATTTTGTTTTTCTTTTTGCTGCACCAGATTCCCATTTCCTCCCTTCATCTCTATCTCTCTGAGTTCCCAAGCCTGACATGGTTGATAAATTATGAACAATGCATAATGCACCAATATTTGAGAACGAAAATTTTTGGCTTTCTTCTACTCCATCTTGATAGAAAAAAATGTGTCAATTTTCCAAAAAAAAAAGAAGGAAGTAATCAAGTTTCAATAATTAACTCTTTACATGGATGTGTAGATCATGCAAAAAAGTAACTTTCAGACACAAACTTGAAGGAAAAGCCCTCCTGAAACAGCTACTTACATATAAACATTGAATTACACGAAAGAATAATTCTTTCTAAACAAATACTTTTATATGAACACTGAATTATACAGAAGACACTATTCTCTACTCAGTTTGTATTCCAAACGTTCGTTATGGAATAAAATCAGGTATCATTCACAGGAGTTCTACACTAAATGAATGGTAAAAAATTACACTTACATGGAACACTGTCATCCTCACTGGTAGACATCGATGTTTCGCCGTAAGACACTTGCCTAAGGGCTCTTCAGTACCAATCTGGATAACATTATACGAAAAAACACATTTCATTCATGAATTACGATTTTTATGTCGCGAAACAAGTTTGATCTACTTATGTCATCGATGACATCGTAATGATATTCATTCACCTAATGACATTCTCTACAAGTAGCCCTTGATGGTTTTCTCTCGAATACACCAATATTGTATCCGTAACCTGTAAAAAAATAATTATAACATTTGTAGGCACTTGTTTCTTTCCTTGAGTATAATTAACTCATGAGAAGTGGACCAATTCATCTGAATAAAAATTGAATAAATATAATGATCTTACTTTGTATATTACCTACCTTATTATTTCACTAACGTGATCTGCATCTGTAGAGTAGGGAGGGTGAGTGTAAGCCCACAGCGCTTAGGCCACATGTGACCCATTGTATATCCTCCCGAGAACAGTTTCATTTTCCTGTTCACACATCCTGCATAGAGGCGTGTCCACTAGCACCATATTATGGAGGTGTTTCCTTAGTTAACAGTGGCCAGTCACAAATCCTACTGTTAAGCATAGATTTTTCCTGGTCATCGCCAGATATTTCTTGGGCGCCAACTTTTCAGGGTTGCCCAAGGTGATCCTGGCAAGACTGCATCCTTTGATTCCATCCCATCTCTTTAGGGGTTGAGCATGGGTGTAATATTTGGCTAGTTCCGCAATTGTCGAATTCATCAGGCCGTAGGTGTCATTGGGTCCTAAAATTCTTAGACCAGCCGCTTCCTTGGCTAAAGTGTCGGCAATGGGATTACCTTTACTCCTGTTGTGGCCTTTAACCCACCTCAGGATAATGTTATTATCTACCGAGGCTTTGGCTAAATCTTGGTGACACTCTAGTACTAGCCCTGAGGCTACACGTTGTCTGTTCAAAGCTAATAGGGCTTGTCTGATGTCAGTGCAGATTATTATGTTTCTGCCATGAATTCTTTTTCTGCTTATTTCTTTTGTGGCGATTGAGATACCGGTCGGTCGGTCGGTAGCCAGGAGGTTCGACGTGGATGCTTTATTCACTCACTCGAATTGACTGCCGTGTTTGTCGGTGCTTCAAGCCCTAGTCTGAACGAACGATTTTCACTTGCTATGGTCCAATCTGTGTTAGGTATCACACGTTGAAAGATAAGACCTTGTTAATCCTTAGCTCGCACAAGTTTTGACTTCTGAGGGTTGTCGTTCGTAGTGGTGCGACAGCTGGATAACGAAAAGAAATATTTTAAACAGATTTTTTTCAAACAGTTCTGTTTGGATCACGCTGGTATTTTTTCCCATTCCCCACTTAATCCTTAGGCTTGGTGATCTAAGGATTAAGTGAGGAATGGGAAAAATACTAACGTGATATATGTTCACTACAATATAACACGCATAATAAAAAAGTGGATTCTAACGCAACAAATCGAAGATATGAAACAAATAATAGATATAATTTTTTATCATGTAATGATGATTCACTAAGATTGCAACTTATTTAAGAATCCATAGGCGTAACATTACATTTCCTTTGTTGACACAACGGTGATAAATCTTTTGTTTATTCTTATTACTTGTTTTCTTTTTTTTTTCATTAACTAACCATGGTTCAACAAAAGTGGCGAGCAAGCTGTCTTCTTTAAGGGCGTCATTATTCCACTGCTGAAAATCGTATCAGGTTTGTTAATTCTCCCAACAAATGCAAATCGAGAATAAATGAAAATAAAGAAATGTACGTTTAGAAAAGTAGGAACGGACTGCTTGTCAGTCACAAAAGTTTCTATATCTTTCTGGCTAGTAGCTAAGGGCCTTAGTCAAAATTGCATCGAATTGTTCTATAGTAACAACATAGAAAAAGCAAATTTACTCTCTGAACAATTTGTATCCCACTACAGAGTTGACTTTCAGGAAAAACACCGCTCACGCATTTGTGGTTTAGCCTAGTACCACTGAGGAGACCTGGTGTTGAATCATAAATACATTGTGTTTGAGCTCTAGTTTACAAATAGTTGCCATGCAGTGAAAGCTGCACTGAAAGGCAGAGGACAAATCTCGTCGGCGGTCGATTTTGAAATTTGACTTTGCAACTGAGCGCCTGAGCGATATTCTCTGTCGTTCCCAAGGCATCTTCATAAAGGGAGATGTTATCGTCTTCATTTGCATTTTCATTGTTCGTATATAATTGACATTTCAGTTTTTCATTTCAGATCACAGTAATTTGGTTTCTTCACAAACTAGCGTTCTCACAATTTTTTGAAAAATATTTATACTTTATTATTATTTATTCACTATTGCTCATTTTTCCCCTCTTCTTGACGTTATTTTTGTTTTAACTGACTGGCCCAAATATTTCGGTTTTGTTATTTTCAACATTTTCAATAATTTAATCATTTCGTTTATTTTCATTTCATTCGTTTTTCCATAGACTTCAAATATGTTAACACCTTTTCAAACAATAGGAGTCACTGAAAGACAATGTACATTTACATCGAGATTCTGAACACTTCTGGTGTTATTGCACTTTGAAAATGTACAATTATTTTTAAACATTCAAATGAAGCATTGATATAGGTATATGCTTCTGATATTAAGCAATTTACATTCTTCATACAATAGTTTAGTATGACACCGTTTTATTTTTTAAACATTATCTTGATTGTATTTTGAGTAACTCGAATATTAATCAAAACATTTTCGAATATCTCCCGCCAAACTGGAATGGAATTATCTAATGACGTACTTTACCGGTGCTTTATTTTCATTACAATTTTCATTACAATCATAGTGTTCGTTTCGAATGTTATTATTGCTATCATTTTTTTTTTCTGCTTATTAAAACACATATAATATTTTTTTGAAGTAGATATGTTTCAAATAATCATAGAAGGTTTTTTTATTCGAAGTTCATTGTAGAAAACACTCAGAGCAATGGAAAAAATATAAATAGATACCTAAAAATGAAAAAAAAATTCGAAAAACTACGATACATAGGGAGACGTGAAATTTGCTATTATGTTTTTATTCAACTCAGTCAACCAATTTCCAGGGCCGTAATTTAAAAGGGAATGATTCACACAATTATAATCGAATATTACCGAAACATCCCGAAATATAAAATTGAATTTAATTTCTCAGTATGATGACATCTCAGTCAGATGACACCCTGTATAAAAGATTCATGGATATATTCTGAGAGCCCACATCAAGTGCCAATAGCAAAATGTGGTCAGATTTTCAATATGTCTGCGAATAAAGAAGATATAGGCAAAAAAATAATTTGGGATTTTTTGGTTTTTCCTGTATATCTCCAGAACCGAAAGAGCTATATTCGATTTCTTTAAATCATTGAATAGGTCTCTAAAATATACAACTTTACCACAATTTAACCGACACTCTATCTCTTATCGTTTACGAGATCCCCGTGTACAGAAACGAATTTGAATAGCCCTGTATATTTATCTATAACAGTGATTTATTTCGTTAAAATATTTAGTAGGCATAAGGTGCCCTTTTCTTGTTTTTTTCATTGTAGTGATATTGTTTTTATAATAAGCAAAAAAAGTATAGTTTTCACGCCGTGCCTTGCGACACTGATATTTCACGTAGATCATTAGTATTATATCAACTTTATCCTACGTGATGAGGAAATACTGGTCCACGGACACAAATATAATCTCAGTACACGGTTTCACTAACTGCTCAGAATTATTTTTTGGATGTCCAACTGGATATGTATTGTCACGTTACCGATATATAAAATGAAGTTTTTCATAAAAACACCATTTTCATAAAAAAACCATACACCAACAAACACCATCTCAACAACTTCACATCAGTATATAATTATGGAAGGAAATGAACAATGTGCATGTCACTAAAACTCAGAAACGAGTCCCGGTACGATCAATTGAGTTATATAGTGTGATAGCCCTTCGTCCTCCATCCGTGAAGAAGGTTCCCGTTTATACCTGAAAATCATGTGTTTACTAGAACACTCCAGAGTATTCTAGACCATTCCACAATATTTCAGAACATCTAGGCGGCCATATCTGGAGTCTTGTGAAATATTTGAAAATAGTCTGGGACCATTGGGAACATCATGTTGCGCTTGATATTTCTAAGGCCTTTGACCGTGTGTGGCATGAGGGTTTGCTGGCCAAACTTCGATGCTATGGCTTGTCGGATTATTTCTGTGTATGGCTCTCCAGCTTCCTAAAAAGAACGTTCCCTGCAAGTGGCCGTCGATGGACATCTCTCGAATACTTTCACCATCAACGCTGGTGTTCCCCAGGAATCCATATTGTATCCAACCCTCTTTTTATTGAATATCAACGACTTATTGAAAAAAAACAAAAATCCAATATATTGCTTTGCTGACGACAGCACACTTGTCTCGTCATTCCATTTAGATTTCAGGACATCGGCTACGGAGGTACATTTTCACCGGCAGCAGGAGGTTGCATATCTTAATGAGGATCTAGAAGTGATTTCGAATTGGGGTGAAAGTAACTAGGTTCAATTCAATGCCACAAAAACCCAGGCATCGGTTTTCTCCAAGAAGATGAATGTCTCCGAACCGGATATAATAATGTCAAGTCAGACAATTCCGCTTTCTGCTTCGATAAGTTTGTTGAAGGTTGAAATGGACACCATATGTCTTGGCAAAATCATGTCGCTGAAATTTTAAAGGCTGCTTCTCAAAAGCTTGGAACAGTGTTCCAAACCAGAACACTATACACACCTCAGCAACTTTTTATGCTTTATAAAGCTCAGATCAGACCTTCTTTGGAGTATTGTTTTCAAGTATGGAGTTCTGCCCCCAAACATACCCCGAAGTTGTTGGATTCCATCCCGAAAAGAGCCATCCGCCTCTTAGGACACGCGAACATCACGTACAACCTTGATAGCCTCTCTTCTATAGATAATTTCGAGGAAAGTGTTCACATTTGATTCCACCAAGAACGGTATACACGACGAACTGTGGCTTCTCATCGTTTTGAGGTTCAACTCAGTACACCTCGAACTTCATTGTATAAGAACTTTTTAATCTGGAGAACTGTGTTCATGTGGATCAAACTTCCTGAGAACATTTTTCCAAATGGATTCAATCTCCAGCGATTCAAATCCAATGCGAATCGCTAGTTTCGCACAAGCACTATTCTAAGAGCGCCTTTAGGATTTTCCTGTAGTGCTTGTGTTTTGTCCTTAAAAAAATATCCTAGATCGAAGTGGAACATTCTCGAATGTTGGGGATTGTTCTGAAATTTTGTGGATCACTCGAAATCTTTTATGTAGGTCTTGGTAGAGTATATAAAACAAGTTCCATCGACCTCTTATAATTAAAGTTTATCCTTTCATTCCAAGTATCACACAATCTCTCATTAACTTCCTGAGCGAGTCCTTGAAGCGGCCTAAGCCTTGAACAGAAGTCCGTCAAACAAGACATGTATAAAGTAACCAGATGTATCAAAAATTGGCGAATAAACGTTTTTCAGTTGAATTCCCTGAGCGACTCGGGGTACTCCAGCTAATGCTTGATGAACTCAATTTAGATCGTCTTTGGTATCTTGTTTACATATATAGAGCTCCTACCTAAGGTTGCTAGATTCTATTCAGAAACATCAAAGGAATGTTGGGGAGTCAGGAAATGTCAGGAGTAGGCTACCCATCGCTTCGAAGTTCAACTCAACACGCTTTGAACTATATTTTTTAAGAATTCTTCCGTTTGGATAACTTTGTTTTTATAAAAGGAATTTCCTGAGACGGTTTTTCCAAATAAATATAATCTACAACGATTCAAAACCAAGGTCGTGGATTTTTCAACAGAGCTTGTGAATGTCAAACAAATAGAAAAACATGGGTTTTCGAATAACGTTCTTACTATTACCACCTTTTATAATAATAATAATGTTTAGTCACTCATATGAAACGCTGAATAAAAAATATTTTCGACGTGGTTGTGAATTTTTCAACGAGGTAATAACACAGAAAGCTTCAAAAATTGGCAGTCATTAAACTGGTTGACATTATTCTATGGCAATACACATTATTTTAAAGGTTTTCCTTGGTGGCCTACATGATCACCCGATTTAGTCAACCGTACTGAGAAAAGCTGAAATAAATTGTTCATAATATGAAATTATCTTGTCTACATGAATTATTCTTCTTCAGGTACAGCACCAGTGAATGATTTTATCAATTTTGAAGATACGTGGAATTATAAACTGCAACCGCACAATACACCACTTCTTCAAGAACCGTTGGAAAATCATATTCTTCCAGCAACTTACGAATATGAGAAGGTAAGTTCACAATGACTCTATATTATGAATTTGAAAAATGAGTTTAATATGGATTTCGTAGCTCAAATACCGAAACTTGTGCTAGTTGAGAATCAACGAGATCTTAACTGTCAACGTGTGAGCCTTTGGTTATTACTATTGTTTTTTAAATAAAAATTATTCGCCCGCCGATTGGTGACCACGATCTACATCGTGGAGTAAGTGATCATTGGTTTAGAAACCGTGTGTCCTGAGTAGATGTGATGAACCATGAATCACAGCGCCTTGTGTATTTGTCTTAGTGCTCAGGGTGATATTCAATTCACATAAAATATCGTCCTAGTACTATGATCGAGATTGGGGAATCTGTAGTTCCACTATTCGACACACTTATGTCTCACAACATATTCAATTTTTCCCGAGACTGTACGGCAACAGGTATCTCGCTCAAAACTGTATGAGTCAAACTTAGTAATAAGTACAGAACTCGTTAATGTAGTTATAACCTAAGACCGTATATGACATACCTACAGCAAATGCATCAGCTGCCTCATGACAGGCCTAGTATTTGGTATATACTCGTAGAACCTTCATAACCAATAGGTGACAACAAGTTGCTGAAAACTCCTTCCTGAAAAACAATTCTATTTTATTGAAGAAGACACTATTGAATGAACAGCTACAGAAAGCTACGTAATAAGGAGTCCATCCTTACGTGTCTCATGGCTCCAACTTGATATCAGATTTATGGTCACCTCGTACTGTACCGGAAACCAGGATAAGGCTCTATTGAAAGGTACAATACATTGAGCTGGTGTCAGCATTATTAACTGATGACCACTCCCTATACCGTGAACATTGGGCTTGAGGATCTTTATTTTTTGAATAATGTAATGAATGACTATCTTTCTGAAACCGTTAGAATCTTGTTGAGGTACTAAATATACCATTGATAAGCTGAAAAACATTCCAGTGTCAGGATCAAAGAGTACTGTTCGAGGAATGAAAAGCAATATGATGCCCGAACAATAGGGTGACTAAATACCAGAATCATCAACAATCAACACTGCAAACCTCACTGATTCAGTTTCTACGTCATATATACAACTTTATATCTATAGCTCAATACTACTAGAGGACACATTTATTTATTCACCAGAAAAACCGAGACAGTCCTATCTGCTGTAAAATTTTTTGCTGATATTCATTTACAGCGTCTGGTGAACTTTCCGACTCAATACGAACTCTTCTCATTGGTGTCCTTTACCGAAAATGATTGTCGGGTTCAGAACTTCGCAACAGATTTGAACATCTTCCTCTTATTTACAAATACTCTCCTAAGCCGTACTTTTCTGGAATTTTCGCCATTTTTATGCCACCAACCGATAAGAATGATAACTTCACCATTACGGTCTTGATGAGCAGATCTGGGTCACAATTTCATATTGAAAGTTGTTTTTGTTTCCTTAGCACACTAGTTATCAAATTAAATAAATAAACTGCTAACAATATTGAGTATGAATGAAAAAACGATGGAATGAGAATTTAGTCCCCAAAATTCCTAAAGGAATCAGAATAATATTCCGAACAAATTTTTGAACCACATTTTTTTTTCGGTACCTCTAGGTAAAGTAGGTCAGAAGTAAATAGGTTTTCCCGATGCTGCACTGCAAACGGCAAAGGTTTATCTCACTCCCATTCAAACCACATAAATCCTAACTTCTTCCTAACGGCTTCCTAACGAAGCCAATTATTTCATTTGGTGAGTAATCTTTTAGGTCATCTCGCAAGAGTGGAGCTCTGCGAAATGCTGAAAACCTGATCTGGTTCGCGGCGATGCAGGCACAGGCCTACGAAGATTAATCCTCCCCAGGGTTAACAGTCTAATGAAGAACCTATTTGGCGGTCAGTCCTCGAATACTTTCGTGGTAGGTAAGCAACACAAATGTGTGGATTGAAAAGTAGGTTTTCTGTGAGGCATCTCAAAGAGACGCTCTTTCATGGCAGTAGTTTACTAACTGCCAGGAAGACAGCCGGAAGGTGCCTCAGGCCGGAATGTGTAGCTCTGAAATCATACCTATAGACCATCTTCTGAAATATTATCTACGGCAGCCACAGTGGCATACTGAAGATATTCCAGTTGATTGGTCGATATTGAGGTTGTTGGATGGTCATGAACGCAGACATTTGAAGTTAGCTATATCTTCAGCCATGAAGGGCTTTTTAGCCTCTGGTTTGGATGCCTCTTGATCCGATATTACAGGGGGGACAGTTGAAGTCGTTCAGTCGACCTCCATCTCCTGTAGATTCAGGAGATATATTTGATATACCGGGCGCCCGGTATATCAAATATTATTTTAGTGACAGTGACTGGGCTCAGCTCACCCTTTCGGCAAGGATACATCTTCGAATGAGTAGTCATTTTGGAAGAGTATTACCTCCACCAACAGGAGTATTCTAACGCTTTTCGCTAGCGCGCGAACACTATCTCTCACGTGAAGCCAAATATCGAGAACTGATGTTTATGAACACGTTGGTCGGTCGGTCGGTAGCCAGGTGGTTTGACGTGGGTGCTATGTTCACTCACTCGAATTGACTGCCGTGTTGGTCGGTGGTTCAAGCCCTAGTCTGAATGATCGATTTTCACTTGCTATCGTCCAACCCGTATTAGGAATCACACGTTAAAAGGTAAGACCTCGTTAATCCTTATCTGGCACAAGTTTCGACTTCTGAAAGTTATCGTTCGTAGGAGTGCGACAGCAGGTTAACGGAAAAACAGATTTCAAACAGATTATAAACGTAGTAGGTCAAGTTTGAAGTCCAGATTTCAATTGAGTATTCTGAAAAATGATGTGATACATCAAGTTGTGCTGTGAGAGAATTTAAAGCTGTACTCCTCTCCATAACGAAAATATCGGGGTGTCTCCATCTTAAATGTGACGCATTGTATATGCGCTTGTTTGAATGTGATTGACAATGTGTCTTACTGAATGTTAAAGGTTTCAACTTACATTGTAAAATTTGAAATTTATTAGAAGAAAAATTAATAAAAAATTAAATATTGAAAATATTTTCTAAAACATACAAACACCAGAAGCAATATATTCGGATGAGTCTATTCAGTATTTGTAACACGAAAAAATGTTTCGCGCTACACCAGAGAAGTATTTCGATAGGATGGTCGCTTCGAAGTGCTGAAGAAACAAACGTTGGCAAAGAGACAGAAGAGTCCCGTAAGAAGCCGCCACAATAACTTCTTTACTTCACAGGACTATTGGAGAGAATGAGAATAATGTAGAATCTAAGTACCACTTTAGAAATTGCTTCAGATCCAGGAACATCATCCGTAGCAGCCCCACAAATGTCATGCTACCAAACGCGGTAGCATGACATTTATCAGATACCAAGAGACCGTTGGAAGTCTTTATTAGAGACCACAAGAAACCCCCCGCGAGGAGGAACCAAAAAATCTGAGCACCAACATCGAGTAGTCCGTAATTAATTGAAAGCATCCATGGGAGGAATACTGGTTTGAAGGAAAGTGTTGAACAGCGACACATTCAGCGTGGCTAGCGTGGATTGTGAGAAAGGATTATAGTGTACTGAAGCAGAAAACCGATAGGAGAGCGGAAAGCGTCCAAGTGACCCATAAATAGCTTCTAAATATAAGGAATATTCCTGATATAACTCAGAAATGATTGATTTGAAATGATTTTTCTTTATTTTCAAAATGTCATACTCATTGTGTATTGACAAAATGGTTTAGACTTTCACGGCTGAGGTTTTCAGTGTCATTGCTTTTCGAGTTTGAAAGCCGTGGATTTTTGGAATTCCTTCCTGACGTTTCGCTGGCGCGAGTGGCTAGCTTCTTCAGAGGTTTAACCATCATGGCTTGCTGCCTGTTGTCCTGTTCGTTATTCTCGAATTCCTTAAAATGAGGTTCCATATTTGATGGAGGTTCACCGCTTCTTCTTTTCTGTTAAAATTATCCGTGTGTTTGTGGATCTCTATTGCCTCGCGTACCAGTCGGCTATGGTATCCCTGGTTGGGGGCAATTAGTTATGTGTTTTCAAATAAGATTCTGTGGTCTCTTTCGCTCAGTGCGTGTTCTGCCACAGCTGACTTGTCTGTTTGGCCTAGTCTGCAGTTCCTTTTATGCTCTTTTAATCTTGTTCCCATGGATCGTTTGGTGGTACCGAGATATACCTTTCCACAAGTGCACGGAATGCGATAGACCCTTCCTGCTGATAATGGGTCTCTTTTGTCTTTAGCCGACCTGAGGCTTTGTTGTATCTTCTTCGTTGGTTTGAAGACTGTTTCGATGTCGTGTTTATCCAATAGTTTTCCATTTCTGTCCAATACCATAGGGATAAACGGTAGATATGCGCGTGTCACCATCTGATCCTTTTTCGCTTTCTGAACCGTGTTGCTCTTCGGTCTCATGGCTCTTCTGGTCTCGGAGGCACTGTACCCATTCGATCTCAAGGTCACTTCCAGGTATTTCAGTTCCCTCTCCAGATGTTCTGGTTCACTTGTTCTCCGAGCCCGTTCAGTTAGAGTGGAGATAACTCCTCTCTTTTGGCTAGGATGGTGGTTCGATAGTGCGTGCAAGTATCTATCTGTGTGTGTGGGTTTTCGATACATTTTGTGGGTCAGTCTCGTACCACATCGTTCTACTAGTACATCTAGGAATGCTATCCGTTGGTCTTGCTCAATCTCCATGATGAATTCTATGCACGGGTGTTGGGCGTTCAAGTGGTTTAGAAAACGGTTCAGGGTGTCTCTTCCATGTTTCCAGATGACGAAGGTGTCATCCACGTAACGTAGCCATAAGGTAGGTTTCAATCCAAAAGTGTCTATCGCCTTTCCTTCAAACCGTACCATAAAATAATTAGCTATCACTGGGCTAAGTGATAGCAACGCCATCTAGTTGCTCATAGAAGTTTCTCCCCCATTGAAAGTAACTTCCTGTGTATTTCTTCTCTTTATTTGATATTGTCGTAACTCAGTACTCCCTTGGCTATTAATGAGAGAATTTTATTTGCTGTTTCACCCCTTCATCATTCATACAAAATAATGAAAGAACTCATTTAGAAACTTAATTAAATACCTATTTATTTTAAAGAAACGGAAAAATAGTTTAGGAATAAACTCACACTCAAATGTTAATAAAAAAAAATTCATGAAAACACCAAAAACTTACATTAAACTGCCACCCAGCAGGATTGAAGAGAAGGAGGTGTGCTGCGTTGCTGATGATCGATAGATACTCAAATGAATTTCTGAATACTGTCTGTTCATGATCTTGACCTCCACCAATATTTATGAAGATTTATACGCTGACATTGCAACTTTGATCTGGTCACTGTACTGAGGTAAAATGCTCAGCATGCAATCTGTGCAAAGTTTGCGTATTTGAAGATTGTTTTATATTTCTATATCCTGTGATCGGATCAATTTCGATGTCTATGAACTTGGAATATCAAAAGATGGAATTCTGAATACTGAGTGTTTTTGTATGTATGTCTTCGCTCAAATGAATTTGAATTATTTCATGATTATTTTCTATATTTGACAATATCATTTTCTTTTTTATCAAACTCATCCTAATGTTTTTTGTATTTGCAATATTTCAATATTTTGTTTTCTCTTTCTCCTCATATATTTTGAATCTGTTTTTTTGGACAATGTATATCCGAACCTCCAACATTCACAATATATGAACAGATGATTTTTTTCAGGATCTCAAAGTGTACTCTCTAGAAGATAAGAACGATAAGACAGTTTTTAGGGTGGCCAAGAAAATTGGAAGTGTGGTAAAAGAAAGGGTACCATGTGGAGTATGTCAATTAGGTAAGAATTTGTGTCTCAACATTTCATGAGAAAAAAAAAGTTATGTAGCATTTTCTTATTTTTGATTTGATTGTTATTTATATGACTTTCATGAGACAGACGAGAAATTGTAACAAATTTATTTGTATTCCTACTCAGTATGCAAAAAAGTTATCTCCATCCAGTTATTGTTCTCCCGTGGTAATGAGCTATTAAATTTTATTTTCTTATCTATTTCTGTCTAGTAAATTATTAATTAACTTTTGTTTCACTTCTGCAGTGTATACCAGGAAGGATTTATATTGAAGGGAAGAACGGTCTTGCAGCGAAGTCTGCATCATGCATATAACGAAATCGACTCAACTAATTCAAATCTCACAATAAAGTGTTTCTTGAATAATTCAACCTGTTTTCAGACTTGAATATATCACCACCAAAGTATCCTCGTAGCGTCAACTGATATGAAAAATCTGACCTACTGTTTGCCAACTTCGCTAGTGTTACAACTTACTCCCACGCATGGGCCCAACCTACATGACACAGTGATTTAGAGAGTGACATACAAGTCATCAAACCTCTGAAAATAATATTTGCCTTTTAGTGATCTAGCACCTCAAATTCGCACAAAATTAGACTGCCCCTGTTCCGTTGCAGCATTGCTTTCAACAAGTCTTCTTTATGCGTTCCTATTTTGCTCAGGTTCTCTCTAAATTGAGGATGCCCTGCGAGTAGCGCCCTGTACTTATTCTGGGTCGAGCTCTGCTCTCTTCACGCAGATCTTAAGTTCCTTTTCACAAATGGTCCTTTTATAGAGGTTTTTCTGCGTGTGTTCCCTGCTGTGTATTTCCAGATGTATTTTCTCAGGACTCTATGTTTTTTATTTACCCACTTCCTTATTTAGTCCCGTATCTTAGAGTTTGGTATACCCCCTCGCGAAACCCATGTTGAAGGAGAGGTCACTCGGTTGTAGTGACAGCATATCAGAATATGTTAGACAGATGGTAAAATTGGTGGGAGAAAAATTCTGACATGGGGCAATTGACCCAGCCACTGAAGGGGATAGTATGATCGTAGAATGAGCGCAACTAACCGGCCGGACATATAGGAAAATATTTTCAATAGCAGAAAGTGGAGAAGTAGATAACATAGATCATACCATATTTTGCTCTGATAAACGGCATGACAGAAGAGTGGAAATAGAAATAATCGCAGGAAACGTAACACCAGACAACCTCATAGGAGCTATTTTTAATAATATGGAAAGCTGGAATGTACAGAAAACCTTCATGAAATAGGTCATTTCAACAAAATAGAAGCGTATCAGATCTCTTAAAAACAAGCCTCGATGACATTTATACCTCTCTCTTCCCAAAGTAATGGTTACGGCAGTTCCAGGAAGGAGATCACCTAGAGATGTGATAGTAAATTACTTGTTTGAACATCACAGGATTCATGAGAACAACACCAATCGCGGCAATGAAATTAATTACGGGTATAACCCCTCTGGACCTGCACGTAGCGTTAGCGTTAATGGCCATGTTATGATTGCGCACGGCTGGTGTTAACCTCGAAGTAGGAATGGGTTAATTGAGACTGAGCCTATGGCGCGAAGCGCTTTCCGCGCAACCAGTGATGCAATTGAACCCAGGTTTGTGTTTAATAAACCCTACAAAATACAAATAAAACAGAACGCAGAGTCAGATGCTACAAATGCAATACGCATATATACAGACGGCTAAAAAACCATAGAAGGCTCAGGATGTGGAGTGTACTCCAGATCACTAAGCCTAAGGATTAAGTGGGGAATGGGAAAAATACCAGCGTGGTCCAAACAGAACTGGCTGCTATCTCAATCGCCACAAAAGAAATAACCAGGAAAGGAATTTCTCTCAAAAACAGAACAATCTGCACTGACAACAGACAAGCCCTATTAGCCTTAAACAGATAACGTGCCACCAAGATTTAGCCAGAGCCTCGGTAGATAATAACATTATCCTGAGGTGGGTTATAGGGCACGACAGAAGTGGAGGTAATCGCATTGCCGATTCTTTAGCCAAGGAAGCAGCTGGACTAAGAATTTTAGGACCCAGTGGCACCTACGGCCTGATGACTTCGACAATTGCGGAACTAGCCAAATGTTACACCCATGCTCAATCCTTAAAGAGATGAGATGTAATCAAAGGATGCAATCTTGCCAGGATCACCCTGGGCGACCCTGGCGTCGAAGAAATATTTGGCGATGACCAGGAAAACTCTACGCTTAACAGTAGGATTTATGACTGGCCACTGTCAATTAAGGAAACACCTCCATAATATGGGGCTAGTGGACACACCTCTATGTAGGATGTGTGAACAGGAAGATGAGACTGTCAGGCATGTCTTATGTGAGTGCCCGAATTTATCGTCAATAAGAGAGTATGTGTTCGGCGAGTCTTGGCTTCCTGGAAAGGACAGGATGGGCGATGACCTAGGAGGACAACTCCTCGGGATGATGTTCAATGGGTCACATGTGGCCTAAGTGCTCACCGTCCCTACTCCGCAGATACAGTGATAGTAGATTTTTCAATCCGTGGAAATCGAACACACCTCAAAGAGACAGTCTTTGAAATGTGTGTCCCTTTGGATGAAACAAAACTTAATCAATAAAAAAGTATTTCACCTGAAAAAAGCTACTACAGATAACCTCGTTCTTTTGCTATATTTGACCGTGTCTGGAATTGTGAGTTTATCGGAGGGTTTTTGTTCATTGCTTTACAGTTTTATCAAAATTAGTTACTACAAGAGGTCGTCGATAGCTTCCTCTGAAATTTTCTCACAATCGCTCAACCGCTTAGAAGTTCACCTCAATATATTCCGAAAGCTCCTTTTCAATAGGAGAAATCTGTCTTTCGGAATAAAATTACAGAGACCGTTTTACCAAATGTAATAATAATGTAACAACAATAATGATAATAAACAGTGGAAACAGTTTTTCCTAGCTCTTCCTAGAGAAGTATTTAGGCTGATGTTTATTAGATTAACTGAGCTTTGTTTTTGAATTTTTTTAGGCGTTGGGCTGCTTCAAACCGAGGTGAAGAAAGGATCGTCTTTTGATTCAATCAAAGCACAATTTGTCGGCTTATGTGTTTCATTCAAAATTGAAATTGAAAAAGTTTGCGCAGGATTTTTTGACGTGTTTGCTCCTGAGCTGCTTCCTGCGTACAATGCATCAAATTTAGGTAACCTTAGATACAAAATTTAGTCAGATATACAACAATTTAGAAATATTTTGTTTATAAATTATTTTTAAAGATCCAGCTGACACTTGCAGCTTGATATTTGGCGAACCTTGTGGTGAAATCAAGAACGCTGTGCACCATCAATGGAACATCGACATTCCTAAGAAGCCCAGGCAAGCTACAAATCATGTTACATCTGTGAAGGTAATAACAATTGAAGCAATCTGAATAACAATGCAGTATTCGTGTGGAATTTCAGTTATTTCATTGGAACGGGGTTCCCGTCAGATCTTCATTCTTGTTCTCAATTATTCATATCTTTATTCTTCCGACTTTCCGTAACTGTATAGTTCCGAACTTAGCATGTAGAGAGCGCGTTGGCTCATTTTTGCAAATTAGCTGCAGGCAGAGCTTACGAATAGTTTGAATGAATTTTGTTTGTTCGGGATATTCATACGGGTCATTCCATCTGAACTGAACCTTCCAGCACTGACGAGGAGCTAGTACTTCGAAACCGATCTGTTGATGATCATCCCGACCAAATGAAATTGATTTTAGCTCTTCATTTTCAGGAAGTTCGAAACGGAATACGTTGTATAGGTGTCTAATGATTTAACTTCAACATTCTTGCGGCATTAGCTGATTTTTTGTTGTTTCTCAACCGGATATCTCTCACAAGTACCTAGAAAATCGTACGTCTCACATGAGAGGGAAAGGCTTGGTATTTTCACCAGAATTTGGTTATTTGGTATACACCTCTCCGAAATATATTTATTATTCTGACTTCTACTCCTGAGGAGTTACTTCCGTACGTAGTTTGCAGACGGGGCGGCGGCTCAGTCTAACTTACAAGCTGAAGATAGAGCTCATGAATGGTTGAAACATTTTTTTTTGTTAGAGATACTCATTGGCATATGTCGGTGGAGATACTCCGTTGACTCACTCCGTTACTTGCGACAAAACTTCTAAACAAAAGTGTCATTCGTCAGTTTGTTGTTGTTTCTCCATCCACTATCTAGTTATCTAGTACATGTATCTATGTTAGCTATGGAAAGTGTGTCAATAGTAATACTGACGATAATATTGATTTATATGTTGATAATTTATATGTGATGGAATTGGATGATACTGGATGAGAATCCATAACGTAGTCAAGTAACACCTCATTGTGAAATTTTCACTGAGCAGTTTACAAAAGGGCAACACGTGACTCATGAGACAATGAGCCATGTTCATACTGAGTTTGATCGAGAGGAAAAGAGGAAGTCCAGGGACACCCTGTATATTACAATTCCTACATTTATTATTCATTACTTTATTATTTCTTAACTAATGTTTTCACACATCTTACAGCAGGCAAAAGTATAAGGAATTTCGTTCCTATGAAGGATCTCGAGATCCACACGTCTTTTTTATCGAATCCAACCCTATTATCTCAACGATAAATTTCTCTGCAGCTACCCTATTACTTTTAGGAGATGAAAAGATAGAAATACCGTAAACCTCAATACTAGTATTGGCTGGATCAGGAGTGGGGTGTTTTTGCTCATATTTCTTCGAAAGGAAACAGCTAAGAGTGACAAGTTCACTCCTCAAAAGGCCGGCATATATGGTTCGACGATTAATTTCCAACCATATAATGGAGTTGTATGATGGAATTGGCCGATACTCAATGAAAATCCATAATGTATTCAAAAAAACACTTCATTGTGATATTTTGACCCTAAACAGTTTTACAAAAACGTAACATGTATTTCGCGATACAATGACGTCTTCAGGCGTGCCTTGAGGAATATATAATGGAGTTGTTGCATTGAGAGCTACAGGAAGGCAAGAAATTGCCATTTGGTGGTCGATGTCAAAGTGTGGCTCACCACTCAATTCACTATGACTGGTTATGATTTTTAGTACACCCATGATTGTGCCCTTGCAAGAAACCTTCCTGAGATTATTTAGTTCGTTTACATTGTTTTAAATCATGAATCATTCATTGCTGGAAAATTCGACTAAGTTTACCTAAGTGATGTACACCACGTGAAATATCCAGAATTTTGGAGATTATTACTTTTTGGCGTTTTTGTTTTTTCCATTATCGAATCGAATATATTGTAAGGAAAACCTAACCTACTAAGAAAAATATGATGGAAGCGGTAACGATAACTCCTACTGAAGAAAATAGGACATTTACCAAAATGTAAATTTCCATTAATTATAATTAATTCAGATTCAGCGAGCAAACGGTTTGAACATCAAAATATGTAAATAAATTGAATTTATTCATTCCGCAACATATTCATGAATCAATAAACATATTGAGAGATATGCGGAGGTTCTTATTCAAAAAAAGCGTGTTAAATATTCCATACCAGTTCCCCATATACAAGTCGAAAATATTTCTCTCATCCCATCTCTGGTCGTGGCTAGAAGCATTATATAACACACCATTAATTTCTTTCTATATCACAAAGATGTGATATAGAGAATAATAATCAATAGAGAATTTGGAATGGAGAAACTACTGGGTTTGTAATAACGAAGATAACATCTATTTACTTCACATAAACAACACGTAAACCATACGTCAAATTTGAAAGTTGCCAAATTGATAAAAGTACCAAAAATGCCCAAACTCGTCCAGAAACCAAAATAGCGGATAAGTGAACCTCGATACTAATGAGTTCAGCTGCTCCGTTCTATCATCCCCCCATTAATATTGATACTTCAAAATGTAATATCTCAGTGGAAAATTATTAAATTCAATCGAAATAAGTGACATTTGAATGAGTGCACTTTTGCCAACGTAACACAAGTCGTTTATTTCCGTCAGCATGAAAAGTGTGTGTACTCGGGATCCGATGAAGTCGAAAAAGGCTGTTTTTGTCTGATCCTGATTGGCGAAGGTTCCACTGGCTTGAAGTTATTGAAGTGTTTGAAAATATGGTTGGCGAGAGGTCTGGGGAGTATGATGGGCGTCGAAGTTCTGCCTCACTTCGACGCTCAATTCGTTTAATTTACTGATGGACGGACGGGCGTTGTCGTAGAGCAGGATCGGATCTCTTCTGTTGACCAGTGTCGGCTGCTGCTGACGCAATTTTCGGTACATTTCATTGATTTCCTCACAAGAGGACTCTGGTGTGATGGTTTGGCTCGGTTGCAAAAATGTATAGTGAATCACACCAGCCGCTAACCACCATACAGTAACTATTTGGTAGGTTTTCGCCATTGGGAAGTGCCTGGGTGTCCAACCACGTCTCCTGTTGTCGTAGAAGATCCACTTTTCATCACAAGTAATGATCCTTTCCAAAAAAGTATCGTTTTGATTGCACAAAATCAAAGAACAGGCCTCGAAACGTGACAATTCCTGTCGAACGTTCAAATCGTGGAGCAACTTCTTTTCGAACTTTTTGACATTTCCAATACGTTTTAAACCATCAAAAACTGCATAGAAACTGATTCCCAGTTCTTTCGCCATCCCACGCACCGTTTGAGATGGGTCAGTCTCCACCAGGGTTCTCAAATCCTCATCCTAAATTACTGTAGATCGATCACTTCGGGGCTCATCTTCGAGGCTAAAATCTACAGAACAAATTTCCACAAACCAACGTCTTACAGTGCGTTTATTAACACTATCATTGCCGAATGAATGGTTGATTTTTTGGACTGTTTCGGCAGCGTTTTAGTTCAATTTGAATTCGAAGAGAAAAATTGGCCGAAAATCGCTCAACGACATCATATAGTTATAAACTGGGGAAAAAGGAATAGCATCAATGTATAGAGTACAAAATTCTGCATCGATCAGTATGCACCATGACACAGTAGAATGAATATTCTTATTGAGATATGGAGCTACAAAAACACATGACATTGAAACGGACAAAAATTTTGAAAACAATCAAGTTTGTCTCTCACTTGTCCGGCACAGTAAAGCACGGCGCTGTCCGTCGCCTGATGGCGACGGGTATAATAGCATCGCCCACTTGTCCAACTACAACCAGCATACTGAAGGTGCTGTTTGTTCGATTCCAAGGAAATTTCAGTTGGCATCGAACGGAAACAGAAACGTGTCTATCACTAGCAGTTCTGACGAAGAAGTCCTCATTGTAGTGGCCGCATTATTGAATGTAGAAAAAAATAGTCACAAAAAAGAATGTTGTGGGTCCATCTCATTAAGCAAAAGAGGGCTAATCTGGGAAAGCTTCATCATCTTCTCAACGACCTGAAAGAAGACGAGGAGAAATTTTTTCAGTATTTCCGAATGACTCCAGGCAAATTTTCATAACTTCTGGATATTCTAGAGCCTGTCTTAACAAGCAACTCAATTTTTCCTCGTCCATTTTCATAGGTACCGTCTGACACTGTGCTGTCAACTGATGGTATAGCAAAACGGAAAGATTGAAACTTCCGAGGCACTTTTAGACAAGTTGATTGTTCCAATCCTATCCGTATTTTTACGGGACGGGGCGTGCTGGTGTGCCGGACAAGTGTCGGATTCCAGCCGGAAAGGATTTCAGCTCTCCGATCCTGACAGGCAAATAACGGAACGTTCTGTGACGGACTAGCCAAGTGAGCGCTTCGCAGGCCAGCGCTTGCCAGCATCAACTTGTCCAAAAGTGCCTGGGAAGTTTCTGTCTTTCTGTTTTGCTATTCTATCAGTTGGCAACACAGTTTCAGACGGTACCTATGAAAATGGACGAGGAAAAATTAAGTTGCTTGTTAAGGCAGGCTCTAGAATATCCAGAATGCCTGGAGTCATTCGGAAATACTGGAAAAATGAAAAATTTCAGATCGTTTAAAAGATGATGAAACTCTTTCAGATTTGCCCTCTTTTGATTACTGGGATGGACCCACAACTTTTTTTTGTGACTATTTTCTTTTACATTCAATAATGCGGCAACTATAATGACGACTTCTTCTACTAGTGATAGACATGTTTCTGTCACCGCTCGATGTCAAGTGAAATTCTCTCGAAATCGAACAAACAGCACCTTCATTATGCTGATTGTAGCTGGACAAATGGGCGATGCTACTACCCGTCGCCATTAGGCAACGGACAGCGCCGTGCTGTACAGTATCAGACAAGTGAGCGACAAGCTTCAGGTTGTTTCAAAAGTTTTGTCCGTTTCAATGTCATGTGTTTTTGTAGCTCCATATATCAATAAAAATATTTATTCTACTGATCGATACAGAATTTTGTACTCTATACATTGATGCTATTTCTTTTTTCCCAGCTTATAGCTATATGATGTCGTTGAGCGATTTTCGGCCAATTTTTCTTTTCGAATTCAAATTGAACGGAAGCGCTGCCGAAACAGTCCCAAAAATCAACCAGGCATTCGGCAATGATAGTATTAATGAACGCACTGTAAGACGTTGGTTTGTGGAAATTTGTTCTGTAGATTTCAACTTCGAAGATGAGCCCCGAAGTGATCGATCTACAGTAATCTAGGATGAGGATCTGAGGACCCTGGTGGGGACTGACCCATCACACACGGTGCGTGGGATGGCGAAACAGGCGGACGTCAGCTGTCATGCGGTTTTTGTTGGTTCAAAACGTATTGGAAAGGTCAAAAAGCTCGAAAAGAAGTTGCTTCACGATTTGAACGTTCGACAGGAATTGTCACGTTTTGAGGCCTGTTCTTTGATTTTGCGCAATCAAAACGATACTTTTTTGGAAAGGATCATTACTTGTGATGAAAAGTGGATCTTCTACGACAACAGGAGACGTGGTTGGACACCGGTGAACCACCCATGCACTTCCCAATGGCGAAAACCTATCTTATAGTTACTGTATGGTGATCGGCGGCTGGTGTGATTCACTATAAATTTTTGTTTTTCGAGACCACTGATTTTAATGTTCTCGAAGCTCCGAAAGTACGGAGAATGCGCTGTCATCAATAACCACTGACGAGATAAGTGATCACTGGGTCCAAGATTGTGTACCCTGAGAAGATGTAAAGAGTCAAAAATACTGTTACAAAATTTGAATATAGAGATTATTCAGGCATCTACATATATTTTTGTTCAAGCACTTGCATATTCGGTTAAAATGTAATTAAGTTCCGGAAACCCGCTGTCAGTTTGGAATATAGATCAACGCAGTTGATTCGTAGTACTCCCAATTACAATTGATCGAATCGAGAGTCATTTGAAAATGAAATTTAGAAAAGGTACATGGGATGGTTTTGAGAATAAATTATGACTTGTTATTTATTGTATGCAAAGCAAAACATTGTTTTTTCCTAATACTCTTAGAGCCTATCCTAGTTTGCACCATTATCTTTTTCTTGAGTAGTTTCGAGCAAAGCAAATAGCAAAGACGAGAAAATTGGAATGACTCAGCCACAAGTTTATTTAACCACCACTGACTTAATATTTGGTCTATTCTGTGTTTAAGTCGTTATATCCATTACAGAACAGAGATACGGACCCAACGAAAAATAAATTCTTATTGTTTCATTAATAATTACATGGTAGAGATGCCGTTAAGTAGAACTGCTAAAGTAATCCAGTAAGTTTTTTAATATCTTTGAATAGAACACCCCCAAAATTTATTGAAACTGATCAATATTTCAATGAATTTTTCCAGTAAACATTTCAAAGGGAAACTGATAGGGCGAAGGGGGTAGAAAATCGAGGTTTTTTCTCCAGATCTGGTCCCGGCAAAGGTTTTTTCCATTTTTTTGTATCTTTATTCATATACGAGATATTTCCGCTGGCGAACATAAACAAACCTTGATTTTTTGTTTCAGCCAGGTTTACCAATATTCAAAGTCCTACACATATCCGACACCCACCTTGATCCTGAATACGAAGTAGGTACCCCAGCAAATTGTGAAGAACCCCTTTGCTGCCGAAATTACAGCACACCTTCTGCCAAAGAAACAACAATTTTATCAGGAAGGTAATGTAAATGTAGAATTTTTTAGGCTGCTTTAAAAGGCGGCAGATATTTTTTGAATAATATATTAAATTATTAACATGCAAGAGAAAATAAACGAATGAATATTTCCGAAATAAAAAGTAAATGTAAATGGAACCATATTACAAATAATAAACAAATAATTCCAACTATCGTTGATTAACACCTGGGCCGAAAAGTCCCGGAATATAAACGAAAACGAGTATTTTTTTTTGTTCAAAATTGGCTTTTTTCATCAACGTATCTCCATCCAGAGCCCACAATCATCTCAGCGCCACTCTTAACATTTCAATAGCACTTTCGTAGAACGATTTATCTTTTGACTCAAAATAGGCCTCAGTTTCAGCAATAACCTCTTCATTCGAGCGAAATTTCTTACCGGTGAGCATTTTTTTGAGGTCTACGAACAACAAGTAGTCGCTGGGAGCAAAATCTGGTGTGTATGGTATATGCAGGAGCAATTCGAAGCCCATTTTATGCAAGTTTGCCATCGTTTTCATTGATTTGTGATACTGTGCATTGTCTTGATGAAGCAGGACTTTCTTTTTCCTTCGCAATTTCGGCCTTCAAACGCTCCAATAACGCTATATAATATTCACTGTTGATGGTATTTTTCTTCTCAAGATAGTCGATGTATATTACACCACGCACATCCCAAAATACCGAGGCTATAAGCTTTCCAGCCGATTGTCGTGCTTTCGGGCGCTTTGGACGAGGTTCATCAGTTGCTGTCCACTCAGATGACGATCGTTTTTGATTCCGGAGTGAGGTGATGGATCCATGTTTCATTCATTGTCACATATCGACGCAGAAATTCCGGTTTGTTATGTTGAAACACTGCCAAACACGTCATCTATGTTTTTGGTCAACAATGAGCTCGTGCGGCTCCAACTTTGATTAGAGCTTTCTCATAGTCATATGCTCATGCAATATAAAGCAAACATGTTCTTTTGATATCTGTACAATATCAGCTAACGTATGCAACTCCACTTTTCAATTATTCAAAACGATTTTGTGGATTTTTTTATGTTTTCTGGTGTTGCTGCCTCATTTAGACGTCCACTGCGTTCTGCATCATCGATGTCTCTACGACCACGTTTGAAGTCAGCAAACCAACATTTAATTGTTGTTTATGGTAGAGCGGAGTCCTTATAACAATTTTCAATCCATTGCTACGCTTGAACAGTATTTTTCCCATCAAGAAGCATTGTAAAATTAAAATACGAAATTGTTTGTGATCTATTGTTTTGAAAATAACAAATGTAGTATCACACAATAACTCACAAACTTATGAGTAGGATAACATGAAACTTCAACAGCTCTCTTTTGGAGGTTAGTAGTAACTGAAAAAGCGGTGAATGCAATAAGACTAACGCCATCTATGTGTTAAGCCCGAGACTTTTCAGCCCACGTAGTACTTCACGAATGAGAAAATAGATCTTCTTTGAATCATCCTGCATCGCTTAAAGCAACATCAGTACAGTACATATAAAAAATGTGTATCTGTGCACGCTAATCTTGAAAAAACGTCAACCGATTTGACTGCGGTTTTCACTGAATTGTGGTGAGTTTCACTTTATATTTAGTGTTCGACTCATTTCAATAGGCTGAGAATGAAAAAAATTATGTCAGTTTGAAGAAAAAAGTCAAAGATATTCCACATACTTGTGGAACGATCAAGACTCTCTATCCCCGATCCGCGAGGATGGTTCTCGTTTTTATCTGAAAGGCGTGCTTCTGAAAATACGAAGGCTGGAAGTTTCGCCCGGTAGAAAGGTCTAGAATAGTGCAGAACATTCGGGCGAGATCAAGAGGAATACACAACATTCCAGAACATTCTGGAATTTTCAGATAAAGTCGGAAATTGTCCGATGGTTCCGGGTTCATTAGATGTGGTCTGTAGGTTTTTATACCTGCAGACCACAGACCTGCAGATCACAGCTAATGAACCCGAAAACATCGGACAATTTGTTAGACACCGGCCGAGAAAAGCCTACACACCATGACAGTCTAGGTCTAGAACGTTCGGGAATATCCTAGAAAATCCCAGATCATTGTAAAACGATGAAGGAAATGTGATAGCTCTTCATGCCCTATCCAAGAGGGTTTCCGGTTTCACCCGAAGGACGTGATTTTGAAGATACAAACACAAATAGTTTCGATCTCTAGAAATTTCTGGAACAGCCCAGAACATTCTAAAGCATTACACAATATTCTGGAACATTCTGGAACTTAAGCACACTGTATGCTGTTTTTCTTAGATAAGACCCAAAAATGTCTTTCATTAAAAGCCATTTATGGTAATTGATATATTAACCAGCAGTAGACCATACTACAGAGAACCCAAAACCCAAATTAAATTCAATTCGTGTAACTATTCCGAAATCAGAGGAGAGTAGAGATGACATGCATATTTTAGGTTTAGGTTATGAGAAGTGATGTGCAATTATTTCTATAAAGATGCCACAGACGTCGCAGGAGATATCCTAAATGAGAGTCCCACTTGATTGACAAGTTAGTGTGAAAGTGAATTTGATAAATAAAATATTATGTCACACATTCAAATGTGTTTATATTTTTCTATGAATTAATTTAGCATCTATTTACAGGTGGGGATCCTACGACAAATGCGATGCACCAAGGAATCTAATCGAAAATATGTTGAAAAATATAGCTCTACAACACTGGGTGAGTTGATGACATTTTTGAATTTCGGCCTAATTTTCCCAACGAATCAACCGTATTTCAGGACATCGATTACATTATTTGGACTGGCGATTTACCACCACACGATATATGGAATCAAACTAAAGAGGGTAACCTGGAGATCATTAAAGAAACGGTCCAGCAGATGTTCAACTATTTTCCTAACGTTCCTATTTTTCCGGCTATTGGAAATCACGAATCTGTACCAGCTGGGAAGTAAGTTATCTCAAGCGGATATGATACAAGAGTTATCCGTAAAACTGATAATTCCTTGATCAATGATTGATATGACAAAGCTACTAATTCAGGAAGATATATCAATTACTATTGTTTTCATAAAAAATCAGTTAAAATCAATTTGATAATGTGTTTGACAAAAAGAATAGAAAAGTTAGTACACCCTTCCCTTAAGCAAAAAAATCTCAGACTTCTTAGAGACGTATTGATCGAAAATTCCTATCCAGAAAACTTCTCAATAAAATAATTTTCAATACTGGCAGTAATACAAATTCCGATGTAATCAACAGAAATGTATGTAATGATAATTCACCTATCAATTTTTCTTATATATCTATACCTAATCTTGGAAATTTATCTTCAAATATCATAAAACATTTTCAGTATGAACAAAATATCAAAATATGCCAAAAAAATTTTGAAGCTTTATATTGAAGCTTTATATCTTATATTAATTATCTGCGAGCGTTTTCGACAGCTGGTCGTTGTCATCTTCTAGGCACTTCTCAAACTGACGAGTGCCTAGAATCCATATGTAGAAACATGTGGATTCGTTCTCCGATGGCACTTCAGGTTAGCTTCCCAAATTACTGCTACCGCAGTTGTCGGTTGATTGGTCAAACCACCAACAGTGACATACAAGTTGACATACAAGAATCTTTTATAATTTTCGGATATGCAGTCAATTAGGGGATGGTAAAATGAGTGAACTCTTTTTTCTGTTCTAGCTTTCGAGTCTTTATTGCTAGAACAGAAAAAATGGTTCACTTATTCAACTCGATTTTTCGGTATAAAAAATATAAAAAAAAGATATAAAGATTTTGTAGAAAATTTGAATTCGCTACAAAAAAAGATCTATGACCAAACACTCTGTGATCAACAGTTTTTGAGCTGTAGAGTTGGAAAGGTGAATGTTAATATTCAGCGATACCAAATTTTCTTTAAATTGGAACTTTTGAACTTACATTATTCACAATGAATTCTACAGAGTTATTGAATTCTGACTTTTAGAAACGGCATTTTGTATAGATAAATTTTAATGAAATCATAATATCAATGAATTCAAATTCAAATTTCCGCACATGTTTTAATTTTCAAACTTCTTTAGTTTCACTCGAACTAGCCTCAGTGTTTTTGGGATTTATTCGAATATGAAACGAACAATTAGAACATAAATTTAGCACTCACCCCTGATATTTGTCTGAAGAACTTATTTGCTTATCACTTTCCGATGATAATGTAAGCTCAGAAATTAAAATTGAAATTATCGAATCAATGAATAAAACAGCGAGCGAAACTACAAATTCAAAAAGTTAACACTTCTTGAAAAAAGTCAAGATTGATACCTTCACGACTAAAAATTTGTAGGATTTGGGCGATTTCAACTTCCCGCTGAATTTCTAAAATAATATCCAGATCAATGGAAATCTGATTTAGATTATAATACATGCTTAATAATTTTGAAAAATTTGTGCGCCGTAGGTAAATGATACTGCTGAACGAGGAGTTCAATTGATGAAATCATATAATCGTAGTTTAACGTATAATGAGGAACAGAAACAATATTTATTACATGCTTAATAATTTTGAAAAATTTGTGCGCCGTAGGTAAATGATACTGCTGAACGAGGAGTTCAATTGATGAAATCATATGATCGTAGTTTAACGTATAATGAGGAACAGAAACAATATTTATTACAAGTTACAATGCAGAGAAAGCAATGTCCGAAAGTTAATAAGCAAACATTATTGTTACCATTAACTCAGAAATGAAAGAAAAAAATATTTCAGTAATTCTAACGTACATTGAAGTTTATATTCATTCACCTAATAGAAATTATAGTCTATAAATAATTATTCCATAATTTCACAGCACCTATTGTAAATTACATTTACTGTAAGATTGAAAATTCACAATTTCAAAAAAATTTGCTTTCGATTAACATTCACCTTTCCAGCTCTAAAACTCAAAAACTGTTGATTGTATAGTGTTTGCTCAAAGGAACTTTTTTTGTAGCAAATTCAATTCTTTACAAAATCTGTACACTAATTTTTTTCTAAATACAATTTTTTTTATATTGAAAAATCGATTTGTCGATGATGTCGATGGCCTTAATACTGCATATTTCAATTTGATAAGTTAAATACCTGTATAATTTCCCCTTCTTTCATTCTTTTTCTTCTGTCATTGATTAAAAAACAGTCATCAATTTATCAGAATCACATAATAATTTCGGTTTGTTTTGGTATTGTCTCGGAAATTTCGTTGTTGCAATGTTATTTTTTTTAAATGTATCTTATATGTTTAATAGTTTTTGAAATAGTAATATTAACACAAAGAAACTACTTTTCGGTGAGTAACTTGTTTAAGAACTCATTATTTGTTGCAAAATTGAAACGATAAGTAATCGTATAAGTTTTGTGGGAAGTATGTTTTTGAAAATTCATTGTTACAGAGCCCTGAAGAAGAATTCAGTTAAATTCGAAATGTTGGCGATAAAACCACTTTTTACCCAACCATCCTTTCTTCAGAAAAAAAACACCCTAATATACATAGGTATATTAATTTTCTACAAATATTTAAATATATTATGGATTTTCATTGATAAATCAACATTTATGAATAGGTTTTTTTTGTTTTTTATTCATAATTTTTATTATCGGTGACATCAGGAGTTACTATGGTTGATTGTAAGACCGAGACAATTGGCTTCTCGTATGAAAAATAAGATACATATATTTTCGAATGAAAATCAAAAAGATATCTAGAAAAAACTGCATCGAATCTTGTTTCTTCTATGTTTTGTGATGGGTTCATTTCTGTTATTATTCATTTGTAGTTCTAATTTGTCTTCTAGAAAGTTTACCAAGAGTTGTCCATCTTCAAACGCGAAATTAACATTGAAACCGTAAAACGTGTGCTCGCACCTCTCTCTCTCTCTTTCTCTTGTCCCTACAGCAATATACGAAACGTAACTTTCATTCACCACGCCTGATTGCAAGAAAAAGGAAAAACTCTTCCAAGTACAAAACAATTTTACATTTTACGATATCTAATTGACATTGAATAATATGTAATCCGCCATTTTGTAGCTGAAGCCATCTTGAATTTCTATTTTTTTCAAAGCGTACTTCTATTCTACTAGTCAAGCCCTGTCATTTGATACCCATATTGAGGTAGTTGTGAAAAAAAATGTGATCCACCATTTTGTAGCTGGGGCCGTCTTGGATTTACAATGATACAGAATTTATTGAATTGTATTGCCATCAAAACTGATAGTGTGTACAAAATAACAGGAAGAGGCTCAGGTCCAACTTCAATTACTAAATTTGACCCAAACAAACAGGGCAAGCTAAATAAAACTGTTTGAATAAAAACTACGTTGTTCATTAAAATTACTTCTACAGATGTAGTGAGTACAACGTCGGAGAGAGCACGGCCCCCTGTGGCACTCCAGCGAGGATCTCTCTGTTGTCAGACAGAGAGCCCTCTACTCTAACCTGAAAACCGTGCTAATGCATTTGTTATACCGATTCTTAGTCACCTACGCTGAGTTACTGAATATGTCGCATAAAACTGTATCAAGTGGCGTCATCTATTTTTCAGGAGAACATGCAAAAATTTTAATATTTTTCAAGGGCTGTATGCCGAGTACACCAATATTATTCCGGTAAAATGTATGCAATTTGGTTATTTTTGAAATTTTGCAGAGCAAATGACTTGATTGTAATAATTTGATAACTTAAATCATCATACATGAAAATTTTCAAAATTACGGATTGAGATTATTTCCAAAAAACATAATTTCAAAATCCAAATTTCAAGATTCACGTGAAATGAAAGCACCCAGGGCCGTAGTGAAAAGAAAAACCAGGGGGGTGAGGGAATCCAAATATTCCCAACCCCACCAGCAAAATTTCCCAACTTTCGAAAAATTGAAAGCCGAGGGATTAGGTACTCCTATAATATATTAATAATCTTACTTCGCTATCCAAAGATTGACAGAATGCTTATGCCCGTTAGGGTATGCACAAACAAAAATATA
The DNA here is from genome assembly GCF_000500325.1 of Leptinotarsa decemlineata. Taxonomy (NCBI): domain Eukaryota; kingdom Metazoa; phylum Arthropoda; class Insecta; order Coleoptera; family Chrysomelidae; genus Leptinotarsa; species Leptinotarsa decemlineata. The sequence goes on along the minus strand of NW_019291515.1, from coordinate 11,874 downwards.
TTTTGGTAATTATAAAAAAAATAATGGGAATTATTCTACTTTGGACCAAGGTCCTTGGTCTTCCACCATATCCACCATGTATAGGAATATTCAATACAAATGAAAGGAAACAACACTTAAATAATATTGTGCTTATTGTTTTATACTATTATTTTTTCAATCTTCACGGCCCGAAATTTCCCAACTTTTCCAAGTCGAAAAAACAGCGAAAAGTTGGGAATTTCGTAAAACTGTCACTTAAAAATTTGTAGACTGTTCAGGACTGTTCTCTTACTTGGGAGAAACTAAACGTTTTAGAAGTTTTCAAACAACTCAAAATTTCAAAGTATGGGATCTCCAACTTCCTCCTGTTTCTTTTCCTTTTCTTATTACCGCTTCCTTTCTTTTCTCTCATTTTTATTTTTTATTTTTTTTTTCATTTTTTTACTATTACCGAAAAAGCAGGGGAAAGAGGCTCCCTCCCATCCCCACTAATGGCAATGGCCCTGTAAAGCACCTATATAAATATGTTCATTTCACTCGGTTGAAAGGTCTAATGTTCAACACCATAGGTCGTTTAATGGGTAGACACGAAAATTTGCATTTTGGGACCGCGTCTCGTGTTTTAGTGGTTCGCCGTTTCAGCTTTGGAGCCATTTTCAAGGAGCTATCACTCCACTGAGGTATTATTGACTACTCCTCCGGTACTGACACACTACAAGGGTCTTGTGATTTGACGCCGGGGCCTCAATCTGCCTACTAACCAGGTCTTGTTTCTGCTAGGGCCTTAATCTGCCTACTCTCAAGCGTCGACTGTCGGTCCACCGGTTCTGGTATGGTATTTATGTCCTTGGACGAGTGGAAGGTCGGACCGGTAGTGGAAGCGATGGTGGAGTTGGTAGTGTTTGTCTAATGCGTCTAGTTCCTCGGATCTATTGTGGCTGTCACAGAGTCTGATAGACCCCTGTATGAGAGAATTTAGAACGGAATTTAATTGAGCCGGATAATGGGACTTAGCATAGACGTAGCGGTTAATATGGATTGGTTTTCGGTAAATAGTGTGTGAGAAGGAATTATTGGATTTTGTGAATTATTGGTTAAACGACTCCCAGTGACATCCCTGCTCACAATCTTAGGAAGTTAAGTAGTGAAGCTGAAAAGTAAATAATTGCCTCCTCACGACCAGGCTACATAATGTATTTACTTTTCACCAAATTCTTGAGCAGCAGAAGCAGAATCTGCATTAGGAGAGGAAATAAACTTCCCCTGTGCAGGTTAACAAACGCTTATGCTCATACGATGATTCACCCAAATTAAAGGCGAAGAAGTTCTGCATGACTGAATCTGATGTATCATCAGATACAGTTAACTCACAGATGCCATATGAGAAAGTTGTTACGGTCGAAAATGTGTGAAAATTGTACCTTGGACAACCGATAATACCAATCTCGACCAATCAACTGGAATCTCTTCAATGTGCCAATATGGCTACCGTGAAAAATTTTCAAGAATATGGTTCACAAGTACGATCCCAGAGCTGCACATCTTGGGTAGGAGGGGCTATATGGGAGTATCAGGAGAGCGTCACCGGTGAGTGCAGTGAGTGCCCTGCTTTTATGGGAGGGCATCTCTCTGAAATGCTCTACAGATCTACTTCCCAAGCCACACATTTTTGTTGCTTACCTGCTCGACAACGAAAGTCGCAGACTGATCAACTTGCCGATCAGGTCCCTACTAGATTGGTGAAACTATACCATGGTCAGTCAATTTTGGAGTGGATTACTCTTCGCAAGGAAATTCAGGCTTCAATAAACGGGCATACACTGTCCCACCGGATCAGGCTCTTAGGGTTCAGTACAGTCCCATTCTTGCAAGTGACCTGAAGCATTAGGAAGCTGGATTTATTTAGTACAGTTTCTACAGGTGTGAACCGCAATAAACCGTCAAAAATTGTAGTGGAGGGTCGAATAGACCCACTCACTTTGGATCTACCTACCTACCTGGCACTGATTTGTGATGGCACAATAGAAAATATCGCTCGATTTTTTAAAAAGGAAGACATGAACATAGTTCATAGAAATAATAATTTGAGAAAATTTCAGTGTCAGATAGATCAGGTGTATATAAGTTGATTTGTGGTTCTTGTCCTAACTTTTATATTGGATAACTTTTTCAACAGATTGAAAAAGTTGCAGTCTTTGAAATGAGAAGACAAATTCACCTTTCGAAAATCATATTTTGGCAGAAGGGCAAAAGTTGAATCATGACTATGATGTATTAGATTTAGAAATACAGAACAACTGTTCATTAGCCAGAGAGAAATGATTTTCTAATGGTGAAATCTGTATACAGTTGGAAAATTTCAAGTAAGGTCCTATGGAGTACTGTCGAATGATTTCGAGAAATTCGTGGAACTCTCGAAAGTATCCGAATAGGGTATATATTAGGCACCACATGAAGATCGAGCTGTTTGAATCAGTTCGTGGAATAATTTAAGAGCAAGAAAAGCCATTGTGAAATAGCAAAATGTAGACATTGCTTACAAATGATAATTTTGGTACAGTTTACAGTTATAGTTTTTGTCAATAAATAAAGTTATTTAATTTGAACAAGTACACCCCTTATTTATATATTTATAAAGGATACACGCGTGAACGTGATAACGTTGACAGCGATAGTTCGTCAATAGATATACTTCACTGATTGAATTCATTAAATATCTGAAAACTTCACTGGTTTCCAATGAAACTTCAAAATTGTGATAATTTTTTCATAGTTTCGCACCACCCTGGATGAACACTGATGACCATTCTGCGAACTGGCTCTACCAAACTATGGCTGACCAATGGAGAAGATGGCTGCCATCTTCAACTGGGAATACGGTTTTACATGGAGGATTCTATTCAGTTCTGCTCAGACCGGGTTTCAGGCTGATTTCTTTGAATACAAACTATTGTCATACGCTTAGCTGGTGAGTACTGTATAGGAATGCACATGAAATTTTTTATTGAAATTATAAAATTGTAACTTACATTTTCAATAGTTTTCATTTCTTCCTAGATCAAATTTATTTTGTGAGATTTTTAGAGTAACATATCTTTTCCTTTGATACTCGAAATTTTCGGAAATGATGAAAAACTGGTCTGCAAAAAGATTTTTATCATATCTCCAAATAAGAAACTTTCGTCTGATTCTGAAGTTCGGGTTGTATCGCATCTTAAGTTTTTTGGTGGTTCGGCGTCTCGGCTTCGGCTTCAGAGCCACTTTCAATAACTGGAAAGTAAGGTTAAATGAGGCATCAATTTGCCTGGTCTCGTCACTGGTCTTTGCAATGCCGTCAACCTGCTAAAAAAATTATTTCATGAAAATGAAAAGATAAATTGAGGAGTACTATCCTGATAATTCACAATTTGATATCAATTAAACTGCCACCGGTAGACACCTATTACAGCCTGTTGTGCATCATCAGTACCGGATCATCAATCAAGCGGTGCTTGATTGAAAATAAATTGTTTGCTTTAAGCAGTGATTTTCATGAAGAACTCATTTTGTTTTTCCGCAATTTGTGAAGGTTGGCAAGTTGTTTCTTTTCAATACAAACATAGGTTCAGCTTTGAACGGACTGAACCAAATTAGAGATTTCCAATACTTCGAGCTTCAACGTAACACACCTCGTACTACCCTTTTCAAGAACTCTATTCCCTGCAATAATTGTGATGCATTAAAAAAAATCATTGACATTTGAAATAAACAGAGTAGGGTCAAGCACAGGCCCCCGTGGAACACCGTATTCAACACGGTTAATAACGTGTGTTTTATGAATCGAAAGTCGCAAAATGCTGATGCACTAACCTGCCACAAATTCGAGTGTTTAGATTTTTTCGAATACAGTTCAAATACATCATGTACTTGAGCTGGCAATAAATGCAATTAGTCTGAAGTTGCCGCATCTGAGTATTACCGCCCGTCCAACGTTGGTTTTGAAAATTTTTGAAAAAGTTCTATCAAAATCTTCTTAGATTTAACGCATAACTTTATTCTTGACATTTATGGGTTTCCACATTCGTAAAATCAAGAAACTTCAATGAAATGTGGAGATGGGTAATTCCCATCAAGATGCCCAGGAGTTTCTTTGTTATCTTCCAGAAGGTTTACATGAAGACGTTTATAATTGATGAGAAACCTAAACTAATTTTAACGGAGGTTGACGAAAAATTGAGCGACAGCGGAAATGCACAAGAGTCATAGCTCACATATTTGAGGATGCATAACTCTAAGATTGTAGATAATTTCGTTGGCCAATTGAAATTCACGATGAAATGCACACACTGTGGACACTCATCAGTAACATTTGATCCTTTCTGGGATTTGTCTCTCCATACCACAAAGAACCGACCAATTGAGTTTGTGGCAATGCTTGGATTCGTTTACAAGAGAAGACACTTTGGATGGAAATGAAAAACCGACGTGTTCGAAATGCAAGGAAAGGAGAAAATGTACAAAGTCCCTATCAATTCACAAGTTCTCCCATATTTTAGTCATACACTTAAAGAGATTCAGTCCAACGGAAAGTAGAGGCAAATTAATTGATGTCATCGAATTTCCTCTAGAAGAATTGGATATGGACAATTTTGCAGCAGAAAATGTGGCTACTTGTTGTTATAATCTATATGCACTTTTAAATCACAGTGGGACTACTAACAGAGGGCATTATACAGCATACTGCAGACACCCGTATAGTGGCTCGTGGCACAAGTACAACGATTCACACGTGTCACCAATTTCACCAAAATCGCTTGTGAGTGGAGAAGCATACATCCTCTTTTATGTAAAGGATGGAACAAAATCGCACCTTTAAGATAACCCAGGGAAATTTTCTTTGTGTAATTATTATTTATTTTTTGTTAATTTCTTACATGTATCTTGTTGATTTCCTTGAAAGTAGATTAGTTAAAAATGTGAAAAAAAAACTACTTATTAAAATTGCTAAAATTTGTCAAACGAGTTTGAATACAATTGAATATTATTTTTGCTTTATATTTCAGAACAAAAAGCTTATGAATTTTGAATGATAACGTTTCAGAAATCACCGCTGTCTACTTTCAAAAATTTCTTTAAAATGTCAATTCAGTGTCTTTCGAAATAAAACAAGTTTTTTTAATATTCTTCACACCTATATAGAAAAAGTTTGAAAGTATCAAAGAGGATATTTTTAAAAACAGATTTTCTTAGAATACAAAACTCACGCCCAGTCTGAAAAATCTAATTTGAACTTGATACTAGTACTCGTCATTAGCTTTCCGAGTATTGTGAAATCCTGGTTGATCACATGGATGAATTTGAAAGACTTCAATGAATTTTTCTCCGGTTGAATTAAAAGTGACCATGAAGGAAGGAGTTCAAATTTTTCAAAGGGTATAAAACCCTCTTGATTGTTACGTACGCAGACTGTTCAAAAATGAAGTGATGTTCAAATTTCGCGAGCTACGTATATTCGATCAGCGATTTTTTTAATTTTTTTATATTGGTACACTCTTCACAGTTTCAGCTGTTTATCATGTTCAGTTTGTTGGTGAGAGGTATAAACGTTTTGCGTGTTAGGCAATTTCCTGCTATGAAAAAATATAGATCCAAGAATTTGCATCAAATTTTGTGTAAAAAATGAAAATGAGTGCTAAAAAAACACTTGAAGTGTTGACAGTGGCATACGATGATTGTACTCTGACTCAGAAAAATATTTACAAATGGTACAAGCTTTTCACAGAAGGTCGAGAAGATGTGAATGACTATGCTCGCCCTGGACGTCCCAGCACATCAACAACCGATGACAATGTTGAGAAAGTGAAGAAAATTGTTATGAAGAATCGTCGAATCAGTATTAAAGAAGTTGCTGAGGATGTTAGCATATGGGTTGGCTCATGCCATGCATTGTTATCAGAAATTTTGGGCGTGAAGCGTGTGGCAGCGAAGTTCGTTCCAAAATAACTGAATTTTCACCAAAAGAATACGTCAGATGAGCATCGCTCAGGAATTATTGAATAATGTCAACGACGATCTAGATTTGGGTATATAGTTATGGCATCGAAACCAAAGTCCAATCGTCCCAATGGAAGAGCCCAGAAGAGCCAATACCAAAAAAGCACGCCAAGTTAAATCAAATGTCAAGTTTTTGCTCACTGTTTTCCTCGATTACCGTCGCGTAGTGCATCAGGAGTTCTTGCTACATGGTCGTACGGTCAATAAGGAGTATTATCTGGAAGTTATGCGCCGCTTGCGAAAAGCAATTCGAAGCACAGCTTTTCGTAATTTTTTGGCCAATAACAACACTAGAATCATGTCTCAGCCACCGTATTCACCAGACTTGGCCCCCTGTGACTTTTTCCTGTTTCCAGGATTGAAGAAACCCATAAAAAGACGACTTCTTGTGACGATTGAGGAGATAATAATCGAATACCAAAAAGTGCATAGTGCATATCAGAACTGCCTCGAGGACTAGAAAAAACGCTGGCAATATATAAATTGACGAATAAATAAATATTTTTTGAGAAAAATGAAAATTCACCTAAAACTAGATATAATAATTCAACTTAGGACATATGTAGGAGGTTATTTTCCACTAGATTGAAGTTGTACGATCGAGGAAAGATTTTTACTCTCGAGGAATATCCGATCTAGTTTTTTGTAAACAAATCGTATATGATTTTTGGAGTCTACTGAAAATTGGCCCTGTTCATTGGCCACAAGGCAATCTAAGAATGCAATAGTATAATTTTTTTTAGGCAAAAAAAACGATTATTTATCGATTTGATTTAATGGTTTGTTATCTTTCATTTCATTATCGATTGAAAATTTGAGGAAATTATGTGTTGAATTTTCTAAATTTTAATGCTCCACTCATTATTTGAACTAATGACTGTCAATCTTTTTTGTATTATCCATCACACACAGAACACAGTACATTTCTTTTCCGCTAGTAACGAACATTCATTATCAACATTTTTATTTCAAGGTGGTTGTTGGTAAACAGCACAGACCCGGGCAAGGAACTAAAATGGTTGATACATGAATTGCAAAACGCCGAAGACAATGGAGAGAAGGTACATATAATAGGTAATGCCATTAATTTATGAACACATCACACATAGCTTGCTTTTTCGTAGACTTGAACTCATTAAACTAAAAGAGTAATGAATAATCACTCCATCATTATCATTAATCATTTCCATTACGTCAGTCGTTGTAACTTCAGTAAACTTTTTGAAGTAGTTTTGTATGATGTCAATATGCACACATCATAAACCAGATTGCTGACAATCAACTCGGTTCTTTTAAAAGGTGGTTAGTGGTAACTAACCTGATGACCTGTATTTCTCCATTCATATCTACTGCTTTGGAAGTGTCTTTCCGAGTAGAATACACTTACATATATTTCTCCAAGGCTTTCGACAGGCTGGACCATGGTATTCTTTTTTTTTTTATTTAAAGAAAGTTGCATCAACCGCTAGGGTTATTAACAACGGCATAATACAAATGATTCAATTAGTATATGATATTTAAAATTAATTCATATATGTCGTAAAATGTGTATATCTTTGAGGAAAGGTATCAATTGTTCAGTGTCACAATTTTCACCAAGTATGTCTTTCATTGTTTGTGGAATGCGATGAGTGAATCTGTCGATGTGATGTAGCATTCTGTTAGAATGTGTTTTACACTCAGGTCTGTTCCACACACTTCACACCTTGGTTTGTCACCACCTGTTATGAGGTATTCATGTGTTAAGCGGGTATGTCCCAGTCGCAAACGAGTCAGGATAACTTGGTGTCTTCTGTTTTTGGTAATATTTTTCCATGGGAGTACTGACGTTGCCAATTGTTGATGATTTCTTGTTTGTAGAAAGATTTCAGGTCAATGTGATTTATTTTGAGTTCAGTGTCAATGGATTTGAGATGGCTGCTTTCGTCAGTTGACCTGCTCTTTCATTGCCTGGGATGCCCACATGAGATGGGACCCACATGAATCTGATTACTGTTTGCCTTTGTTTGAGTACCTACATGAAGCTCTTGTTTTATGGAAAGTATAATGAGAATTTGGGTGTTTGATTGATTCATTGCCAGAAGAGCACTCATGGAATCTGTTATAATGAGGCATTTTCCAATTTTTTTAATATTTATGTACTTCAAGGCTTTCCATATACCGTATGTTTCTCCAGTGAATACCGTGCTCTCTCTTGGTAGTTTGTACGAAGCTTGAAAACCTGCGAAAGTGAAAGCTGATCCGACTCCGTCTATAGTTTTGGATGCATCTGTGTAGAGAAAGTTGAAGTCTGCATATTGTTTTAGAAGACGATGAAATTCTGCATTGATTATTCCGTGGTTCATCTGACTTTTATCATATTGTGAGAGAGTATGGTCAATTATGATTTTGGGGATCCTCCAGGGTGGAAGGGTTGGAATATTTGAGGAAATGAAGGTTTTTGGTCTCTGGAGGTGTAAACTAGATAAATACCGGTTCAGTCTCGCATAAAAGGGAATGTCGGCCCTCTTCTTCTTTTCAAAGACAATTCGAAACCTATTCCCAATTACGTTATGGTGAACAGGTTTTTGCGGAAATGATAATATAGAGGAGGCGTATGTTAGAGTAAATAATTGCCTCCTTGAGGATAATGATGGCTCACTTGCTTTAGATGTGTGTTCGTTAGAATACTATGAGAGCGAGAGAGAGAGAGAGAAATAGAGAGGGAGAATTCCCAAATCTCTTCCTAGATTTGACAAGCTGTATGTTGCGACAGAAAAAAAAAATTCAGTTTTTTTGATGAAGGTTTTTTCCAAAAGGTCATATTGTCTGAAGTAATTCGCCTGAATTCACATGTTATACATATTTTACGAAACTCGATATCAAGAGCTAAAAAATCTTCTGAATAACTATAAACCAGTCGCTTTGTTATCAGTGATATCAAAAATCATGTAGAAAGTCGTAAACCACCATATCCTCAAATATTTGGAAGGTTTCAACATCTTGAGCGATCATCAATATAGCTTTCGGAAACAAAGATCAAAGGCGACCTTCTATCATATGTCACCCATATTTGGAATAAAGCAATCGAGAAACATGGAGAGCCAAGAGCTGTTGGTGCTTGGTATTTCTGAGGCCTCTGACCGTGTGTAGCATGAGGGTTTGCCCGCCAAACTTTGATGCTATGGCTTGTTGGATCATTTTTGTGTATGGCTCTCCAGCTTCCTGAAAAAACGTTCCCTGTAAGTGGCCGTCGACGCATATCTCTCGAGTACGTTTCATCATCAACGCTAGTGTTCCCCAGGGATCTATATTGTCTTCAACGACCAATTGGAAAAAAACAAGAATCCAATACATTGCTTTGTTGACGACATCACCCTTGTCTCGACATTCCATTTGGATTCCAGGACATCGGCTGTGGATGCACATCTTCTTCGGCAACAGGAGGTTTGCATATCTTAATAAGGATCTAGAGGTGATTTCGAATTGGGGTGAAAGTAATCAAGTTCAACTCAATGCCACGAAAATCCAGGCATCGGTTTTCTCCAAAAGGATGAATGTCTCCTAACAGGTTATAATAATGTCAGGACAGACAATTCCGCTTTCGCTTTCTGCTTCGATAAGTTTGTTGAAGGTTAAAATGGACACCAATATGTCTTGGCACAATTATGTCGCTGTAATTGCAAAGGCTGCTGGATTTCATCCAGAAAAGAGCCATCCGCCTGATTGGAGACACGAACGAAACTTGCAACCTTGATAGTCTGGAACATCGAAGAAAAGTTGGAGATTTGTTTTTTTATAGATACTTTCACGAGTTATTCAAGTGACTTGGCACATTTGATTCCACCAAGAGTGGTACATATCAGAAATATGCGACGTACTGTGGCTGCTCATCGTTTTGAGATTCAACTCAGTACACCTCGAACTTTCCTGTTTGAGAACTCTTCATCTGGAGAACTGCGGAATAAACTTCCTGAGAACGTTTTTCCAAATGAATTTAATCTTCAGTGATTCAAATCCGACGTGAATCGCTACTTTCGCACAGGCACACCTCTTAGAGCGCCTTAAGGATTTTCCTGTAGTGCTTGTGTTTTGTCCGTAAAAAAAATCATTACCTCCTACATGCATTAATATTTTCTGTGATGATTCACCAAAACCAGAGGCGAAAAGGCCCTGCACGTGTGAATCTAAATCATCGTCAGGTGTAGTTGACGTGCAAAAACCCTCATATGGAAAGGTTGTCGCGGGTATCAAGGTGATAATTTTGCACCTTGACTATCCAACTACCTCATTAACGATGAAACAGCAGAGCATATACTTTGTGCCTGCCCCGCTGGGGACCGAATCAGGTTTCATCTCAGCTGTATGGTGAATTCTGAAAGCACTGATAGCTGCTACTACTATTACACAGACGTGTAATAGTGAAAAAGTCATCACTATCGTCGAGCTTCAATGAGGTACGTGAAAATTGTCACTGTACTAATTCTAAATTGTAGCAAAATTTTTTTTAATTGACTGTTGCTAACGGTTGTCAATGTGGCCTAGATATGACCAGTTAATATTTTTTGGTTTTATACTTCACGTCTTTCCGAATACTTTGCAGCAGGTTGTCGGTATAACCTTGGAGAGAATTGTTTTTGGGGCTTCACCTCTGAATAACTGGAACCATTTCTGCTTTGCTGCTAGCATTGACATTCAATCATTTTTTTTCACTTTAGTGGAATGACACTGAACCGAAAAACCGACTTCTTTCTTTCTGTCTTCAGAAAAACTTTTTGAAGATTGTTAGCCAAGGTCAATTCAGAGATCTTCTCACGTAGTTGCTTCCAAAATATCCTTATGGAGATCTCATTTGTATTATTTTCATTGTTATAGGCTCTTAGCTCTACTGAAGTATTCTCTAACATCTACATTGATGACTTCGCGACTTACAGGACAGCTGACTGGTGATGTTCCGCAAACATGTCAATTATTATTGTAAAAAGTTATGAAATGATCCTTAAAGGTTAGATAGATATAAAACCTTGTTTCCTATCTCATTCATTAAGGTGAATTCGCCTCTGTAGTTTACTATTTCTACATTCCGTTTTTGGTAGTGAAGCTTTATGTGAAAATATTTGTTTTTTCGCAATTCTGGTGTGGAAAACCAAAAGTACTCGAACGTTTGCTCATTATAGTTTTATTATGACTTCAATATTTTCAGCTTTTACGTACACAGCAACTATAGCAATATAAGTTAGTTCTGTTGACATTCTTAAAGATCTAGTAATTCCTAACCTTCATTTGTTTTATCAGGCCACATTCCACCAGGAAGTTTCGACTGTATGAAGACTTGGTCCAGCAACTTCTACTCTATCGTAGACCGTTTCCAAGACACCATAGTTGCCCAGTTCTACGGGCATAGCCACGCTGATGAGTTCGAATTGTTCTATGAAACGCAGAAATACAGTAAGAAAACAGCATGGCTTAAGCGGTGGCGGGCGCTCAAATCTAGAGATAAGTCAATCCTAAAATTTACAGGTCGACCAATTGCTGTTGCGTACCTCGGTCCCTCGGTCACAACTTTCGAAAATTTCAATCCTGCCTACAGGGTTTACTATGTAGACGGGGATCGACTCAATTCTACTAGGGTGAGTTTACATAGATCATGTATGCCGTAGTGGAACAGACGGTTAACTGGTCCACTTTTTTTATTTTAATGTTGATCAGGACTGCAAACAAATTTCCAGTACTATGACAAGTTATGAATTATTGATTTATTAAGGTTGTGTTCACTGGTTTCATGAACAAAAATTAAAATAAGAAAATTACATACACATTTTTATATCAATGGCACTGGCCCTGTTAACCCCAGTAGGGGGACTTATGTGGTGTATACAT